>JAULLH010563884.1:0-10313 GCA_035668455.1 Sarracenia alabamensis | reverse complement strand
CCTACATAAGGCTCCACTCTCATCTGTCTATAAGTGATACATGGTGCTACGTGTCCAAGCCGCAAAAGAAGCTAAAAGCTACAGCACACATATCTACATCTCATAAATGATGACGTGATCATGCTCATGTGAATAATGCACATATAATCCAAACCAAGCACCATGTATCGTAAAGTAAACAAGCTATATCCCATACCATAGCTCGTAAAAGTTACGAGGACATACTCACACATCCACGTATCGTAAAATAGACAAGTTATGTCCCATACCATAGCTCATAAACTTTACGCTACATACGCGCACACACGACACCTCGGAGTAACGGACGAGTCTAACCTCGGTTGTACCGGCCCCATGGCGTACCTCATAGTGGATAGAAAGGCTCTGGCCATCTCTTACCGTACAACCCCCATGGAGCACCCCATCGTGGACCGACCTCACGGGACACCTCATCGCTAGTCAGAAGGCTTAGACTACAGTCCCCACTCATCTCTAGTCCCCACATACACATCACACGCATCCAAGAACATACATGTGCAAGGACACAAACGTTAATCATCTAACAATAAATCTCACACAGGGTAGTAATGTGCCACATGGGCCACAATATGCCATAAAGGCCACTATCTGCCATAAAGGCCAATATCTGCCATAAAGGCCATAATCTTCCATAAAGGCCACTATCTGCCATAAAGGCCACAATCTGCCATAAAGGCTACAATCTGCCATAAAGGCCATCCACGGTATATTCCAAATACCAAAACTGAGGATATGAAAAGAAAGCCTAGGGATCACCAACTATGACATATATCCGATGCAAAGGTACTTACACAGATCATTTAATGACGGATCTCATATACCAAGTCTAGGCTGTAAGAAGGGAGCCTAAAGATCAACCGATTGTAATCTAAACTAGCACAAAAGTATTCACATAAGTGTGACCAATAGTACAACGATATCTACCAAAGGGATATCCTGCCCAACACACGTGACTCGATCACAAACAGTAAGGCTAATATAAGGGAGCCTACACACGTCCAATCACACCCTTGAGTCACCGCAATAATAGCTAATGCATGTTAGCTTAAACTCCTTAGCTACATCACGTAACCCCACGGATTCACAATCCAATCTATAGACTTTTCTGAGGGAGCCACATAATCACAAGCATACCAACTAGACTTCACATGATAAGTTAGGTTATCTAGGTCTTTCAATCTAACATAACTCAAGTGACTTAGAGAAGTCACTAACTTATCTAGGCTAAGATAGTTTAGCCTAGGCACCTCTAATCACTTCTACTGAGGTCCAATGTAACGCCAAGCATAGACGAATCCTCATGAGTTTGGGTTTAACCAAAATATTTATGGACTATGTAGAAGGGGCCAAAACGTTCACGTATAATCCTAACAACATCATCTAACACGGAGAGGAGTATCCATTCCAAAACACGTACTATTAGGGTGACACAACCATTTTATACTTAGGTTCCGTCAGGTCTAGTCATGACTAAATACCGAGTTCGATCTCTTATGTATCAAAACCAAGGGCATACTTAAGTTAACTCAACAATCGTAAAACGTGCGAGAAAGAATACCTATCACACGGGAATTCTATAACACGTGCCTTTATTAACTTCAGGGCATCCTATAAACATGATATCGACTTATGCACTCCAATCACCTCACTCTAACTATTGCATGCGTAGAGGTTCACTTGTTTACATTTCTACATCAAATCCATGGTTTCACATGTCTAGCACAAGTTGTGGGAGGTAAGGCCATTATCATGTGCCTACTCAAATGGACTACAACGACCTGTCATGATTATAGAATTCTCTAAAGAGAGTAGAGGTAACCGCACGTCATACAATTCAATACCAAAGTTGTCTATCAACTTACGAACTTATTAAAAAAGGCTAACTTCATTTACTCAAAATTGCCGGTTCCAAACCATAAGCTAATCGACATGTCCAAATTATAAAATCTTTATCAGTCTAAAATAAGCATAACAATATTCAATTTCATGATCCCTTACAAGTTTTACTGTTCAACTCATTTAAATTCAGTTATTCTAAAGATCCCATATATGACCCATTCTCCAACTTGCTATTTCCTTTACAAAGGTTAATCATGCTTGTCCCAAAAATCACCAAATTCATACCGTAGGTTACATTCTAGGTCAATTCCATGTAATCGAAGTTAATTTCTAAAAATTATCTCATTAGGGTCAAAAGTCCCAAATCTAAGCCGAAAACTTCCAACCGAAACCCTAACTTCTCCAATCTCGAATTTAATCACACCATAATAGTTCTAGTAAGCTAAAACAATTAGCTACGTGTTTTAAGGGCCAACTCCAATAGCTAAAAGTTGGATTTAAAAAAAAAAGAACAAAAATCACATTTTCGGCCAAACGGGTCACACAAATCTAGGGTTTTCGGTTGATCAATGAAATCTCAAAAAATAACCCATTGTAAATCAGTAGATAGGTTTAATAGGCCTAGAATCCTACCTTTGAGAAAAAAAAATTGAAGAAATCAAACCGATTGGGCCGGAAATCGAAGATTGGAAGCCACGGCGGAGGCGCGAGTTCGGTTCTGTTTTCGCTCCAGTTCGTCGGTGGTCAATGGTGGCAAACAGTGGTCCAGAGGGCGTCGGCGGTGGTCGGCATCGCGAGTGGTGGCCGGAGGCGGCGGGTTCTCCCCCTGCTCCGGTCGTCTTCTCCCTCGCGACCTCTCTCCCTCGCTCTCTGTTTCTCTTCCTCTCCCTCCATCGCGTGTGTGCATAGCCGAAAAAACAAATCAAATTAGTTTTGTTATTTTTTTTGTGAAAAAAGAGAGAGTAAAATAAAATAAATAAATATGCATAAAAATTTCATTTTCCTTTTGAAGAAAATTTTAATTTTACCAAAATTCTCCATAATTAAAGTAAGTTATCCGAAAATAATATCCGGGGTAAAACAGGTTATCCAAAATCTTTTGATTTTAAATTATTATTAATTAAAATAAATCAAGGTATTACAATCTGAATAGACTTAAGCATGGCCACCGGTGAATAGGTTTCCTTATAATTGAATCATTCTTTCTGAGTAAACCCTTCACTACAAGCCTAGCTTTGAATGTTTCTACCTTCCCGTCCACTCCTCTCCTTTTCTTGTAGATCCATTTGCACCCGATGGCTTTTATCCCTTCTAATGTATTCATAAGTTCCCAGACCTGATTAGAATACATAGACACTATATCAGATTCCATAGCTATTTGCCACAAACCTGCATCCTTGTCTTGAAGTGCTTCATTGTAGTTTCTGGGTTCAGTGTCATATTATTCCAGGATCTTGTCGTAAGACTCTCTCAAGAACATGAACCTATTGGGTTGACGAACAACCCTCCTACTATGACAAAGCCCCTCTTGTGCACTCACTATATGTGGTATTTCATTCTGTTTATGAGGTACACTTTCTGATTGTACCATATTTTCATTCCTAAGCTCTTATAGAACAACTTGCGACCGGGGTTTGTGGTTTATTACATAATCCTCTTCCAAGAATCATGCATTTGTGCTAACAAATACCCTCTGACTCTTAGGAATATTAAATAAATCACCTTTATTTCATCTAGGGCACCCTACAAAGAAATAGACCTCTATTTTTTATTCCACCATACTTGTATCTCCCACCAACACGTGTGCTGGGCAACCCCATATCTGATGATGTGTAAGACTTGGCTTATGCCTAGTCCACAACTCCATAGGCGTACTGGGAACGGCCTTAGTAAGTACCAAATTCAGAAAAAAGTTGTTATTTCTAATGCAAAACCCCAGAACAAATGGGAAAAATTCGAATAACTCGTCATGTACCTTACCTTTTTCTTAAAGAACATATTCCTCCTCAACGTTACACCATTCTACTGTAGCATCCTTGGTGCAAACAACTGGGATGTAATCCCATGTTCTAACAAGTAGTCTTGAACTTGCAAAGAGGTATTTACCACCACGATTAGATCATGGGGCCTTAGCTAGCTCTTTCTTGGATGTTCAATAGACAACATACATTAGAATGAACCAACTCTAACACTTCATTGGCTGTATATCCCTGGGCCGATAATGGCCTCCTGGTCATTTTATCCTCTAAACAGAATTCACAGACTAGAAGTTCCACCACTTCCAATGAACCTGAAGGTCCATTTTCTACCAGTCTGTGTATCATCTTTAGATTAAGATGGTGCAAACAAAGATGCCTAAGTAGCATTTCATTCAGTAAGGAACCTTTGCCATTTAGTAGTAAAGCTTTCAAGTCATTCACCTCATCATTGTGAACTGTAGAAATATTCAGATGTAAAATATAAAGACCATTATCTAATGTACCATGACATATGAAGTGTTTACCAACGACAATATTGAAAAATTACTTATTGAAGTAAACACGATATCTACCAACCACCAATCGGGAAATCGGAACTAAGTTCCACCTGATTTGAGGTACATACAAAATGTTCTTTAAATTAAACACTTATTTCTACTAAAAGAAAAGAACTACATCTCCCACTTCAGTAGCGGTCCCCTGGGAGTTATACCCCATCTAAAGGTAAACCTTGTCGTCTTTAAGTTGCCAGGTTACCTACAACGAATTGCAGACATGATTAGTGGTTCCTGTATCCACACATTAGGTTTTTGTAGATAAAACCACTAAACATGATACCACAGCTAAATACAAGGCTTTACCTACAGCCTCGTTATTCTTCCGATCATGACAATCTATTTTCTAATGCCCCAGTTTCAAAGAGTAACAACGACTACCCTTAGACACCTTAACCTTTGCCTTGGCAGTTGATGGCTGCTACCCACCAACCCTTTATGCATTGTCCTATTGCACCATTTTCATCTTCTTCTTATCACCTATTGGCCTAGAAGATGAAACCTTTTGTGCAACAAACGCATGAGCCGATTTTCATATAACGTCTTCCACTACCTATAATTCTTTTAATAATTCCTCTTTGTGGAATAGCAAAAATGAATTTGGCAGTGACTGGAGCACGATATCAACACGGGTTTCCCCTTCAATCTCGGCTCCAAGGACCTCCAACACGTTAAGAAGACTTATCATCTCCAAAACTTGGTCCATTACCGGTGTACCGTTTGCCATGCTCGTATTCATAAGATCCCTTGCGACAACCTGCCTCACTGCCCAACCCTACTTACTAAATATTTCTGTAAGGTTAAGGATCATATCAGCTTCGGTTGCCATAGACTGATATTGGCTTTACAAGACACCTAACATAGAATCCAAGGTGTAGTAACGTGCCATCCTATCAGCCTTTACCCAATCCTAATAGATCCAGATTTCTTGTTTGGAAGATCCACCACTAGGGACAAGTGGACATGGATGAAATAATACAAACCTATAGTCGTCAAAAGTTATGACAAAATCGAGATTCCCATTCTAAGTGATAAAATTTGGTCCAATTAATTTATGTTATTTGAGTATTGCAACAAGTGAATTAAATGATCCCATTATTAAGCTTTTCAAAAAAAAAATGATCCTGTTATTAAGTCCTGTGAAACAAAAGAAAAACTTCTTAATTCTTTGAAAAATTTAGTGTCCCTCAAACTTTTAATTTAAAAAGAATTATTAGCAGCCCGAATACTTTGTGATTATGCAGGCCACGCAGTGTGGACGTCTACTAATCAATCCCCTTCCAGGCAGACATGCCAGTCTATTAAATCCTCGTGAAAAATATCATAACAAAAGTCATTTGCCCAGAGTCACATTAATCGATTAGGCCACATAGTGTGGACGTCTAACAGTTAACGAATAATGAACTAATAGGCCTTCATATCTCGATATATTCCAAGTAATTAAACTAGGGGTTGCCCGTGCCCGTGCCTAAAGGCACGTTGAATGTGTTACACCTCGAAATTCGAAACATTAAAATAAAATATAATAAACCTTGAAAACCAAAACTCAAGCTGATAAACCAGTACATTTATTTGAAAACATTCTCTTTGAATATTAAATAACCTTTTTATAACTCGAAAATAAAAAAATTTATTTAATTTCAAAACTGCTAGAACATATTCTAACTCAGCGATTTTTGAAAAATTTTGACAGAATTTCTTCTGTTTTTGGACTACCCCCAAATGAAGACAACCTGCAAATCTATATATATAACCAACCCAACAACCACAAAGCCGATACACGGCGCAAAAACTGCACACTTTTTGCATTTCAAAGCTAAATGGCTTATTAAAATCAAAGTGAACATATAATACTTCAGAGATTAATGCTGAAAGACAACTATTTATGCCATTAACCATTTCTAGCATAAATATAACTCTGACAAATAGAGAAAATTTACATTAAACTTTGCACTAAGCAACAATATTATTCAAAACAACAATTTCTAGCTGAACCATATAAAGCGTTTAACAATTTCTAGCTGAAATATGACTGCAAAACTGATATCCACTATGAAGATCCATAGTAGTTCAAAATAATTCTTACAACATTTCCCTTCAAACTAATGAGATTATCCATCATCTTATAAATTTGACTCCACTGAAGATTAATGACAATTTGAATTAACGGTAAGTTTTGTATTTAGCCATAAACTTACCAGCTTCCATTGCATTCTTCGCAGCAAGTCTAAAATCATTAACTACTTGAGGAACTTCATCAGCCCTTAGCCGTCTTGGAGGTGAAATTTGTGCTACATCAATGCCGTTAGATTGAATCTGAGGAGTCAATGGCTTGTCTGTAGAAGAGATTGGAGCCTGCCTATTTGGCTGAAAACCTATACAAAGTAATTACATGAATAAATTAATAACAACCAAACTCCTATATTTCCTCAACATTTGAGATGGCATAACAGTTCACTACCAAAAAAAAAAACAATGAGAAATTACAATTGTTTTTGGAGGATGTTTAGGAAGGTGAAAAAAATAAATAGCAAACCTCACAATTATAATTAACATATATTTGAAAAAGAAAACCATAAAACACTGTTGCCATTGAAAAATACATGAATAAGGAATTTGAATGGAGTTTTATTATTTAGAATTGGCACTAAGTCACTAACAATATATGCATAGCACTAATCAGTAATAAAATCATCAGCCAACTAACATATAAGGAAGACAGTTCCATTTTTCCATCATTATCCTTCAAGTGTTCATAAATTCTGAGAGAGTGAGAGAAGAGAAAATCAGAATTGACAAACTATCATTAATAAAATTTTCATAAACACAGACCAATAGATTTATATTGTTCATATCCTTCAAGTGTTCATACCTTTTTGTATATGAAATTACATAGCACTCAACAAAATTATGAAACAGAATTACTAATGTAATTGGAATTGTCAAATCAAAAGCTAGTAGAAAAACAAAATCAAATGTTAATCTTCAAATAGATACGTAGGTGTGGTGTCCAAACATGGTGTTGGGCTTATTAATCTTTTTTCTGCTTTTTCTTCATTCTTTCCCTTTTTCTCTTTCAAGATTCTATAGTGAACTTGAAATATTACTACTTATATATATATGAATAAATGCATTGGTCATCCTAAACCCGATTAGTTTTTCTAACCAAGAATTCAATGTTAGCGATACTTCCGGTCCACAAAAGAATTCAATGTTATAAAGAAAATAGTAAAATAGTTTTTATTTCATTTTAGAAAATGTAAAGTCCAAATACTTCACAATTTTATAAAGAAAAAGCAACCACTATTTCATATATGTGGGTGGTTATCAGATAACTTTTGTACAAATAAATTGAAACATTATATTTTTAAAAAATCTAATTCAGTTATAGCAATGTGCCTAAAATGAAATAGAAATTTAGATATGCTACACTAATTTATGTTTTGGTCTACACCAAGGGGATTCTAGTGTTAGTTTTTTTTTTAAAAAACAATTATAGGGGATGTATGTTATCTTTGCATGAATCAGAAAAGGAGGAAAAGGTAATTAACCCAAAAGTCTTAAAAATATGAAAATTGTTGATCCAGTAGATGCAGTAAGATTTTAAAAAAAGCAAATTATATACTGTACACAAAACATGAACATGGAATTTACATTGGAAATAAAAATACCTCTATTGTGAACTTCAATCTCAATCAACCCATACAAAATTAACCCAATAATAACATTGAACAGAAATTCATTAAACCTCTATTGTGAACTTCAATCTCAATCAAAACTATGACCCATTAACACCATACACATAGCCGATGCAAATTTTTAAAAAAAATAACTAGAAATCGATCTTATGTGCCTCAGCTCTTGGCCGAGGCAAAGCATCAAACACCTTACATGTGGCATTGGGATCCACTACTACAGTCCCTTGGAGTTGTGCCTCAGAATTTTACCGAGGCAATTCATCGAGCACCTTGAGTGCACGGCCAACAAACTCTTCAACCCGCATCTTCCTACAACCATCCCTCCTTCCAGGATCCAAATCGTCCGCAACATTGACAAAAGAAGGTTGAAAGCAAGACAATTCAGAATTAATTTTAGGTTCTTGATTACTTACATTAGAAAAAAAAAAACTCGAACCAGAGGGAGCGACGAAGAGGCAATTCGTCTATTTTCTCATATTCAACCGGTTCCGAATCCTCCTCTTCTGATTCAGTTCCATCCCCACCTGATTCGGATTCGCACTAATTTTTTTGAGATTACTCGTTGGTGTGAGAATGAGCATTAGCGAGAGAAAGAAAAGAGAAAACCAAAAGCACGGGAGGGAAAGACAGAGGAGAAACCCAAAAATCGGAAATCAAAACCTAAAAATCAAAAATCGCAAATGGACTATAAGATCGATATCACAAATCGAAACCCTAAAATCAAATATCGCAATCAACTATAAGATTGTAAATCGCAAATCAACTATAAAGAGAAAAATGAAGCCTGACCAGTGAGCTTTTAATTTATAGTTCAATAAAAAATTTATTAAAAAAATCAAATATGTATTTTTGTATAAATTTTTTATAATTTCTTATTCCAAATCAACTATTTGAAGTATACGATTACAACTTCAACAATTTGTTACTTCTTAAAATCATCGTCACATATCTTCGATTCTAATCTGTAAGTTTCAGCTCTACCAACACTGTCATTAAAAACGATGAAAATGTGAGGAAAGCATTTCATATATTCCTAAGAAACAAATAAACCCATTTTCCTAATCATGCCAATAAAAATCAAACCTTATTTTTTAATTGATTTAAAAGGAAGAAGGGGCAGAGGACAAAAATCAGCAGCTCTTACAAAGTTAAATTCTTTGTATAATAAGATCAATATAAAAGGAAGAAGGGGCAGAGGACAAAAATCTATATAAGAACAAAAACAAAGTTAAATTCTTCCAATTTCAAACTTTTGAGCATAGTTTTATCATGAAGCTCACAATAGCCGTATCATATTTATTTGCAGGATTTCGTAGGAAGTACTATTTGTGGGGGGTGTTTATGCAAAAGCGGCATCCACTTGTGGTCCAAACTAGCGGGACTGAGTGTATCGGGCTGACCATGCCCATTAATCAGCCACAGAGCAAAGACATCGAGGCCTTTTCTGAAACTCCAATAACCCAGACTCATCAGAGCCTAAGCACTAGTAATAGCCGTGTCTCGAACAGACGGCACTCTCCTTCTCGTCACAAGACTAAAATTTCCTCCCCAGATTCTGTCTCTTGACTCTTCTTGCTTGAAATTTACTAGCCATAACAAGATAAAGGAAGAACAAAGGAAAAAATATAAACTCGAAGCGTAAGATCATCATTCCCACAACCGGAAGCAATTGCTTCACAATTTCTACGAGGTTGAGAACGATATTTGTATGCAGGAAAAACGTTAGAAACTGTTCACAGTATAGTAGACCGATATTCGAAGGTACCTTACATTCTGTAAATTATTCTCTATACCTCCGACTACTTATTACGTACATACATCATATAGGGGTGGTTTTGGAATATGGATATAGTCTTGTTTTGATTTTTCTTGGTTTCTCTTTTGGGCTTTTGCTCGATGAGACGGCACAGTTTTTTTGTGTTTTTGTCAGTTTACGGACATTGAATTGTAATATTACCCTGTTTATATATGAAAGAGGGGTGTTATTGCAGATGGTAGAAATGAATTGTAACTTCTTGTTTGGTATTCTGAGTTCTGTAGAAGCATTGGAGGTAATGTTTGGTTTAATAGAATAAAGATTGGAATGGAATCATCAATTCCTTTGGAACGCTTATTTCAAAGCTTGACTTGAGAAAAAATATACAAATATCCATTCCAAATAAAATCATAATTCATCATTTTGTACGAATGTCCATTCTTACAAA
>JAULLH010563773.1:0-10316 GCA_035668455.1 Sarracenia alabamensis | reverse complement strand
ACAAACGAGCAAGGAAGGGGCTAATGCCGGTCGACCTGACCATTAGTTGCCACCACTTTCACTCGCCCCTCGGTATGTTCACCCTCCCAAGTTTGGTCGACTGTGAAAGTTGTGTCACCATTACCCAGGAAAAATGAAAGAAGCACCGCCTCATCCATAATAGCCGAAGGAACTTCCTCGAACCCTTGAGGAAGAAGAAGATGGGTAGAACTAATGCGATTGACCTCAATATTCATCCACTCCAATGGAATGGCATCCTCAACGATGTCGAGGAGCGCCTCGGGGAAGGCCATCTTGGGCTTAGGCTAGAGCTTCTCTCGACGGAGGGCATAGTCGAATTGTATTAAAGCAGCATTCAGAGTTGCATCCCATCCTTTTTTGAAAAGGGCATAGTCGAATTATGTTCTCATACCCTTCTTCCTTGGCCTTCTCCTTCTCCTTCTCAGCTCAGGCTTATCAATGGCCCTCTGCTCCATAAACTTGATAACCTCCTTACGCAGTTGATTAAGCTTGGAAAGTGTAGAGTAGAGGTTGGCCTCTTGTTCTCTCGAATATCCTCCACCTTAGTCAGCTCCAGCTCAACAACCTCATTAGACATCTCAGCATTGACAACTTGGAAAATGTAAGGCTCGTACAATGTCTTGCAGCACCAAAACATTAGTCCTCATCTGATCACACAACGTCTGAAGCTGGGCGTACCGAGCAGTAGACTCGACCAACATCTGCAAGCCTTGTAAAGGAAAGTAGAAGGACCAACATCAATACAATGAGCAAGAAAAAAAAGGAAAATCCACAAGTGTTTGAGCTCAGAGATGCTTACCCTGGCAATGTGTTGGGTAGACATCTTGATTAGGATAAGAGTTTGGATGTCCTGCATAGAATTGGTATCTCGAGGTAGGCAAGATGCCTAAGCAAGAGTCCAACCCAGCTAATGACTCTCCTCAATGGAGCCCTCAATAGTGATGAAGTGCCCTTTGATTGTTGGAAAGTACATGTACGAAGGTGCCAATGACCTCACAAGAGGAGGAACAACATCGGTGACAGGATTCGCTACGACGACATGAGTTAGGGCAGGAGTATCCTGCTCGGAACCTCAAGGTGGAACATTTATGTTCGTCCAGAGTCATCACAATCACCTTCTCGAATAGTGCCTCCTCTTAAGGAGGAAACTAGAGGAAGTGGGGGACATTTTTGACATAATCCTAGTGGAGGAGGTATAGAATGAGCAGCGGAGGCACTCGAGGTGCCAAAGTGTAAGGTAGTTTATCTACCCCCTTGTCGACTAGAGGAGCCAACGCTAGCAAAGTTATTCATCTTTGCCATCAGGGTCTTTTTGATCGGTGGAAGTGCTGGGAAGTGCTAACTATTGAGCTTCAGTGAAGTGATTCCTCAACTGGAGTATAGAAAACATTGAGTTGTTCTCGAGTGAAGGAAACAACCTCAAGAGCCTCTTGGCAGTCTGGATTTGATTGTAGTACCCCGAGTAGCTTCTAGAGAGCAGCTTTGTTGATTTTGCCTATTTCCTAGTTGAGATCATCGACGGTGGTCGAGATGCTGTAGTTTCGAGCTGAGATAACAAGAAATGAGTAAATGTTATTGTTCGGGAAATAAACATAGACTAAAATAAAAATAGAGATAGATAGTATAGATGTTATGGAAATGGTGCATGGATGACCATAATGTGTGGGGCATTCCATACCTTCACCTTATGGTTGGGTCTGCCAGCTACACCCCACCACTACATAGTACTCCTTGTTTCCCGTGTTAGAGGATGGTAGGTCGAGCACCAACTTCATCTTCTCATCTTTGATTTTCAAGTACCTTCTCCCTGAACCTTGAGATTTCTCGACCAGCATGTAGCTGTATATAATTTCTCGTAGGCCGAGCTCGATCCCAAAGTTTTGGGTCAAGATGATGGCAGACATCAAGATATAATAGGATCTGGGGATGAGCTGTCAGGGACAAATTCGTTATAGAGTGAGAGTTTTCCTCACTAAGCTCGGTAAGGATAGATCGATCGTGGCATCCTTGAACGCCAAGACGGGGAATACTCTCTCATATGGGTCATTGGAGGCTGGGACCTCCCGCTCAGTCGCTAGCTGAACGGTAATGTCGTCTAGTATGCGATATGTTTGATGAAAGTTAACCAAATGCTTGAGGAGTGTTGAAAAATCCTACAAGGTGGCCATTGAGCCCGGATAGGACCCAAAAAAAAAGAACAAAAATGAAGAAAAACCAAAATTAAGATAAAAAGTAAGGTAAAACCCAGTGGTGGTAGGGTAATGGTCTTGGGAATTTTAAACCACCCAACCATGGTAAAAGTGCTAAGGAAGGGCTCTAGAAAGCGAAAAACCGCCGAAAAAATGGAAAATGAAGACAAAATAAAGAATAAAAGACAAAGAAGTCATAGAAAATGTAAATGCTTACCTTGAATTTAGGGAGAATAACTGTTGGCAATGATAGAGAAGTCCTGAGAATGCTACTTTTTGGCAATGATAGAGAGGTCCTAAGAATGCCTTAAAAGTGGCAGAGCATGGTAGTTGGGGTAGTTCATGGAGTTCCCAATAATCGCTAAAGGTTTGGGCAGTCTGGTAAAATGGAAAAGTGGGGCAAACCCTCCCCTATTTATAGAACCCCAAACAAGTTCAAAAAACCAAAGCGCCAATTGGTGTATTAAAGGCCAGACGTAGCTTGAGCCATACACACATTCAATTCGCATTAAAGACGAGAGCCACGTGTTGGTATCCAAGCATAGTATCCTCGAGACTTATGTAAAGGGCCCCGAGCAACATTGATATGAGCAACAAGAATGCTCGGACATATGGCCTAAGCACCCCAAACCATCATTAATTCTAATGATTGATATTTATCGAGAACCGTTTCAACATTTCACCAGAAATGAGGCACATGAGCCATTGTGTGCATTAAATACAGGGTGACAAGACAGTTGTATGGAGCCGATGAACCAATAGGGACACTTCATGCGCCTGCAATGGTAAGCTGTCCCACTGGAGGAATGAAACATGACAAAAAAAAAAGGCAAGAGGTTGCAGTAGAAGATGACAATTACAATTCTGGATACATCACCGAACAACAGCTTGACACGACGAGCAACCGCTCAGTGATGAAGCTATATGAAAAAAGGTATACTTTCATTTACTAAGCCAAAACTATGTCAATTTGGTTTCTTGGGGTTCTCTCTCTAAACTCAAAGTCCTAATCCGATAATCGGAGGGCCCACCAAGACGATTTTCGATAGGATACTCTAACCCCTTACTTGTACAAGTGCACATGAAAGATTCCTCACATCAGATAACCCATTTGGACATAATCGTTGATCCAGAAATACACATCTACATAAATATTAGACAAAATCACAATATAGTAAAAAAAATCTACTCATTTTGTTTGTTTTATTGTATCTATCTCATTATTCATTCACTATTTTAAAAACTAAAAGATTTCTTATTTTACATTCAAAATAAAAAATTCTCATTTTCAGAGGAAAATGAGATTTCTCTCATATTTAACAAAAACAAAAAACAAAAAAAATTTCACATTGTCATTTTTCATGATTTTCTTATTCAATATGAATCTTGTTTTATGCATCTTAATGAGTAAATTTAAGAATATAAATGTTATTAAAAATGAATATGTGAGAGAATTTCTCTACTCCTTTATATGTCCCCAACTCTCTGTTTCCTTTCACTATCTCACTCTCATCTTCATTCTATCTCATTTATTTATTTAGGGTATTTGAGTAATGTTATATTAATATATTACTTATTAGAATATGAGGCTTACAGTCAAACTTAACTCTGATCAAGTCTATGATGGGGCCGTGCAGCGGAAAAATTGAAGAAATTTTATACGACGCGACCGTAAAACATCGTTTTACGTTTTCATGAAAAACAAAAATTATATTCTGATATATTCCATTACCATTTCTAATTAGAAGATAATATATCACCAAATGTAATACATATTTTCTCTCCTCTAGGGATGGCCATCTAGTGGAGAATCCCTACGTGTACCATTTTCTCATTTTCTCTAATCAATTAATTTAATTTCCTGATCGTCCTAGCAGAAAAATCGACATTCAAATTAAATTAATTCAATCTCCAAACCAATAAGAAATATAACTGTGCGTATAATGGGCTACATGGGGGATCACGAGAAAGTATAGGATTTATGCTAATCGTATGGAAAATCCGGGTATCCCTAACTCAATCACTGAGTTAAATCCTTTTCTGCACGAATCATGACTTATTCCACTAAAACCCTGACTAAACGCCCAGCCTTAATTTGAATTATGCCTCGAGTTTTCAATTATCAATTGCACCGAGATCTTCCCACGTTTAAGATATAGATTCCTGATAATTAAATTAGGTTACTGACAACCCGGTTTAATTAACCTATTATCCTCACAACTGCACCGTTTAACCTTTTGAATACGCTGAATCAAAAGATCCGTTCGCGAGATAATGACATAATCAAACCTATAAGCCAAGTACACGAGGGGTAACTCCTCAACCTAATTTGAACGTGGTTTCTGTTAACTGATTATCAACCATCACAAAAATAATGGCAATACCCAACTCATCAGTCATATTGATCTCTTTGTCAAAATCACAACTATTGATGACTCAAAGCACTACGCATTAAATGAACATGATCAATCAATCACTTCGAGATTAAGGGTTCGTTCAATATATGATAAAACAAGATGTGGATTAACTCATATAGTTAGTATAGAATTAATCATTCTGTTGATCCCACTCAATACACTCCTAGTGTACTAACACATCGAGCCCGAACATTGAATTCCTTAACCTGAATTCGACCCGTTCGACCTAGCTAAGACCATCTACTATAACGATGTGCTACAATTGTACCAATTGATTGTCTAAGTCCATTGCTATTGTGAGCCTACCTATATATTCTGTCATATTGTGAACCTTTGATTCGATCATCCATGATTCATGCACCGAATCAAATACTAAACAGAATATAAATACTATGCATTCATAAATCATAGCACATAAATATGAAACCACAAATGCAAATAAATCTTAAATGTTTCTCATTGATATTTCAGGGATTAAGAATAAAATACATAAAAACATAGCTTTTAGTATACAATCCTAACAATCTCCCACTTATACTCAAAGCCATGCAGGAATACATATGATACATAACCCTTCTACCTCAGTAAAAAGATTTGCTAGGCTATCCGCAGATTCAACCATGCAAACCACAACGTCTCCATGCTATACAATCTCCCAGATGAGACAACACATACCCTCAATGTGCTTTCCCGAAAGAAACACATAACCTGAGGTGGACCTCCTAGAATCCCTATCAACGTGGAAATACTAGTTTGCATACCCAAGGGGTGCATGACCATCAACCAGGTACACCAACATATAATCCCTAATCATTTTAGGTACTTGAGTAAATCCTTGTCCACAATCAAATGCTCTACATCTGAATTAGACTGATATTTGATTACCATGCAAACAGCATAACAGATATCTGGTCTAATATAGAGTATGACATATATGAGACCTCCCACCATCGAAATATAAGGAATACCTCTCATCCTCTCTATCTCTTGAGGTATTCTAGGATATTGATCCCTATATAGAGTAATTCCAAATCTGAAAGGAAGAAATCTTTTGTTGGAATTTTCCATGCCAAAACGAGAAATTATCATGTCAATATAACGGGCTTGCAATATGCCCAACATCCTTCGTGGTAGATCTCGCATGAGCTTGATCTACATGATTTGGCCCGTTTTTCCCAAGTCCTTTATGTCAAATTGACTTGATAACCATACCTTTATCGAAGATAACATCCTCACATCGTTTCCGATTAGGAGAATGTTATCAACATATATGAGCAGAAACACCACCTTGTTCCCATTGCGCTTCCAATACACACAATACTCGATAGGATACTGATCCAAGTCGAAACTTTGGTTCACCTGGTCAAATCGAGTTTTCCAAGACCTTGATGTCTACTTAAGTTCATAAATGGATCTCTTATACTTCCATAACATGTGCTTCTGACCATTTGCTATGAACTTGTGAGAACCCTAATTTTTATAGTCTTAATTAAATAATTAATAATAAGAAAGTCGATAAAATTTAAATACAAGTTTAACAAATTCAACAATTGGGAGTAATCTTAAACCTAAAATGTTAAATCATAATTGACATATAAATTTAAAAGAATTATTAATCTTATAATCACCCTAATTTATTCAACGTTTAAAAATCTTAATTCTCATAAACTAATATTTAATAAATAATACGAGAGATAAAAATGACCAAAATAATTTTTTTTGATTTTCTAAAAAAGATCTCATAACGGCAATATTAAAATAAAATTATATATAATGAAAATAATTTAATTAAAACTCAAGTAGTAAAACCCAATACACTAAGATTTCAAATTAAATCAATTTGATACAAACAAGCACAAAGACTTAATTTTACCTAACTTTTGACAAAAAAAATTAATAAATAAATAAGACTAAAGCCTCAAAATTTTACACAATAAAGTACAATTTAAAGTGTAGATCACTTAATTAGAATTAAGTTCATAGAATATACTGACCACCTTTTATTCAACAATGAGCCTCTAAAATTTAATAAAAGCATGTGATAACTTAATTCTAAGCTAAAATAAATAATTATACATGTCATATAATAAAACAAATCTAACTTAGCACATTAAGGTACAACTCTAATTTTAATTGGCACAATTTAACATAAAAGCTTAATTTGACCGAAATTACGGTATATAATTAACAAAATTTTAATCATGAAAATTATGTTTTTAAGATAAACTTACTAAATTTAATCATTTTCAATTAAAAAGTAATTTAAATGGTACATTAGATACATTAATTAATACAATACATGAAAATAGTGTACCGAAATTACCCATAATATACATATAACGAAAAGATATGCAAAATATATACAAAATATGATATTATACAGCTATGGACAACCCATATTCTCCACTTACACACACAATCTTAGGATAGCTTTGTGTCATAAGAATATGAGAAAGAGAGAACATGTATTGGTCAAGTCTTTTCTTTTTTCTCTAGAACATCATTACACCCACTTAAATTTTTCTCTATATTTATTCCATACTCCTTATCTTGGAAAATCATCCCCCATTCATATCTTCAATTTGCTCCAAAACACCAATTGGTATAGAGAGAGATAGAGAGAGGTAGAGAGAAATGAAAAAAGACACTAAGAATTTTCTAAATATTGTTGTAATCATTCTTGAATATCCAAGTCTAGAAGCTTCATCTCCTTCATCACCATCTTTATTTCCAGCAACTTTAAGGTATGAATCTCACATTCATACACTTATTTTTCATTTTTAATTATCTTTTAGGCTCAATGGATTTATGGAGGCTTAAAACCCTTATTTTTCTCAAAAAATTAGTTTCTTAAGCCTCCAACATCTACCATTATTTTCTACTTCGAAAATTTTGTTCTTTTTGATTTAAACTCATAAACATAGTCTAAATCTCATTTATATACAATATTCATGAGAAATAAGTCCATGCATGTAAATGTATTGAGCCAATAAGCCAATGAATGACTAGTGTCCAAAGCTGTCCAGTGGCCCCATTTCTGAAAAATCCGAGAATAATCAAAATGTTTGACATACATAGGCTTAACAAGAAACTCTCAAAAAATTTTTAGGACGTCCGGGATGTTTCCTTGATATGCATAATTTTTTTTTAAGCCAAATTATTTTTTTATATATTTTTAAATCTACGTACACAAATCTGGTCCATAAACTCATTCTGGACCAGAAACTTACTCCAAACACCATTTTATGCACAGAAGTCCATTTTGGGTGAAATTAGTACCAAAAGTTAGTTTTTCGTATTAGGTTTCCAACCCAATTGGAATCACTCAAAAATAAGTTATAGTGTTTTTACTAAAGGGTGTCGAATCTGGACACTATGTAGTATAATTTTTATAATAAATAAAGTATAAAATATTTTTGAGCAAGGTCAAGTCCTATGGCCTTTTAAAACACGTATCTATCACCAACAAAATTTTAAGAAACAGTACTTAGTCCTAGATGCCATTTTTCATTTTTACAAACGAGGTGAATTGTTCTGTCCAAATGGTGTCTTAGGCTCAGAACAGACATACAAATTTAAAACAATAAAACATGGGCTTTCTGGTCATTGTTAGAAAAAAGTTAAACCTACAAAGTTGACCAGAACATATTAAATAAGCTAACTACAAAATTTTAGAATTTAATTAGTATTATTTTATTCTTAATGAGTTAATTACATTGGATGATTTATCATATGCTGCTGCAAGTTGATAGTTAAATAGTTACTTATGATATGATTCGTGTATGTTTTGGCATAGCAAGGTATGATCTTATTGTGTGGAATGTTAACAAATAAAATGTTGAGGCTGTAAGATTCCCCAAAGACCATATCTTGTTTGTTTAACATGAATTTTGTAAGTTCAATTTGGTGGAATTAAGTATAAAATGGTACATTATGCCTTAACTACCACGTAAAAATCAAACTTTAAAGTTTAAGTGTCATATCATGCCATGTTAAATTTTGTTTGCATGTATAATGAAAATCAACAGCCTAATGTGTATGATTAGGCTCGAACCACAGTGACTGTATACACACGTCGTAAGACAATTTGATAAATTTTTCCTAAGTTTGAAGATTGTATATTTTGCATGAAATTGCCTTATATTGCATGTATATCCATATTCTATGTGTAATTCTTTGTATACGTATCACATGTCACATGCATCATTCATTCATTGGGTGAGAACTGTGTGAATCACATTAATTATAATGGATGAGAAATGAACCTTAGAATTGGATACTATTGGCGATATATGTACATTGATACTTGGGTGCTGTATGCACATTGCGACATTTTGGGGCTATATGCCATTTTGATATACTTGGGGTTATATGTCAATGTGATATACTTAGGTCTATATTTCATTGTGATATTTTGAGGCTATATGCCATTGTGTTATACTTGGGGCTATATGCCATTGTGATATTTTGGAGCTATATGCCATGTTTCTTATGAAAAACAGTTGAAAGGCTGGTTTGGTTGAAATTTGGTGATTAGACACAACGATCACACACTATTCCTAAACTAAGCTCCGACGGTTCGAGTGATGTTTTTTCACGCCCTTACTACCTAGATAAGATAGTTGAATATGTAATTCGGCTACGCGTTATCCCATGTCTCAAGGAAGACAAGCGTCGGTCGATAGACTGGTTAGTGTGTTGGATCGGGTTAGGATGGTTCCCCTTGGCCGGGTGAGCATAGAATAACATAGAATTAATTAACTTAGGATTAAATGGAATGCATCATTCTGCATCATATTTCTGTCATTCCTTAACTGTTATCAGTGAATGAAGAATATTTATATATTGTGTTGAATCCTCTGGTATTATTTTTTTACAATGCCAAGTTTAGTAGAATTTGAAGTTTATGTCGAAAAACACCGTTGACCACGATAAGGAAATATGACGTCAGATGGGTAGTTTTTTCTTTATTTCTCGCGTTATTATCATTATTTATTTTGACATATATAGTTGTTTTTGCTCTTGATGCCTCTGAAAATTCGGGATGTCACAGAACCCGTCTGGTTGCATCATTTAGATGCTTTCATTAAGACTTCCATTAAGGAATGTCGTCTTGACGTCCATTTTCCAAATCTTGTAATCGAGATGTGCAGCAATGGATAAGAGAATCCGAATGGACTTAAGTATAGCCACTGACGAATAGGTTTCCTCATAATCGAACACATCTTTCTAAGTAAACCCTTCCGCAACAAGCCTAGCTTTAAAGGTGTCCACCTTCCCACCCACTACTCTCTTTTTCTTGTAAATCCATTTGCAATCGATGGGTTTTATTCTATCTAATGGTTCTAGAAGCACTCAGACCTAGTTAGAGTATATAAACTATATTTCAGATTCCATAACATTTTTCCATAAATCGGCATCCTTGTCTTGTACTGCTCCATTGTAATTCTGGGGTTCGGTGTCAAGCTCTTCTGGGATCTTGTCGTAAGACTCTCCTAAGAACATTAACCGCTTAGGTTGGTGAACAACCCTTCTACTACGACGAAACCCCTCTTGTGCACTCACAATAGATGATATCTCTTCTTAAGCATAAGTGATCGGCACTCAAAAGAGACGATTTAGACCCGTTAATTTACACTGAGTTTGTCCCTTTTTGTTATCTAATCTATGTTTTTGTAGTGTTTTTGTG
>JAULLH010563664.1:0-10317 GCA_035668455.1 Sarracenia alabamensis | reverse complement strand
TTAACCAGCATCTTGTTTATCTAAAAGAGGTCTTAATGGTCCTAAAAAGGTATGGAATGAAGCTTAACCCATCTAAAGGCACTTTTGGAGTCACTTCAGGAAGATTCCTAGTGTTCATGGTCAGCCAAAGGAGAATTGAGGACAATCCGGACAAGATCAGACCTATCCTGAAAATACAACCCCTTACAAAAACCAAAGAAATTCAAAGGCTAGTAGGAAACATAGCTTCCCTAAACAAGTTCATATAAAGAGTAACGGAAAAATGCCTACATTTCTTCAAAATATTAAAGAAAGCTCCCGTGTGGTTAGAAGAGTGCGGACAGTCCTTTACAAAACTAAAAGAATACCTATCCAAACCCTCACTCCTCTCAAACCCTACCCTGCATGAGGAACTATATCTATACCTTCCCGTATCCAAAACGTCAACCAGATCGGCATTGATAAGGATGGAGGAAGGCCAGCAAAAGCTTTTGTACTACACCGACAAGGTACTTCATAGTGCAGAAGGTAGATACCCCAAACTGAAAAAGCTAGCCTTTGCATTGGTTCTTCCGACTAGAAGACTTAGACCTTATTTCCAAGCTTATACAATCGTGGTCTACACTGATCAGCCCTTAAGGAAAATTATGCAGAAATCGAAAGTGTCAAGAAGGCTAGTACAATGGTCAATAAAATAAATCCAGTTTGATATCGATTATATACCAAGAACGGCATTGAAAGGACAAATTATGACAGATTTCGTGGCAGAATTCACTTGGAAAGGAAAAGAAGAAGAAAGGTTGGAGTTAACGAATGCTAACTGTGATCTACAACCCGCTCCAGAAGAAACAATACCTGAACAAGTTTCTAGATTGCGAGAAGATGCGGACCCTTGATGGCTTAGCACGACAGAAAGCTGAGGGCATGGGGCTCATCCTAATATCTCCCTTAGGAGATCGAATTAAACATGCTATAAGGTTAGATTATCATATCATCAACAATGAAGCATAGTATGAAGGGTTAGTGTAGGGGCTGAAAATGGTATAGATAAGTGGGGCAATCCAAGTCCTGGG
Source organism: Sarracenia alabamensis (assembly GCA_035668455.1). Classification (NCBI taxonomy): domain Eukaryota; kingdom Viridiplantae; phylum Streptophyta; class Magnoliopsida; order Ericales; family Sarraceniaceae; genus Sarracenia; species Sarracenia alabamensis. Next base: position 9,265 of record JAULLH010563664.1, on the reverse strand, counting down.
TAGTACATATCCACAATTGGTAGCACAGCAAATCAACAGCCATTATGAGGTGAAAAGTGATACCCTAAAAGCGTACAAGTCAAAAGCAGCACATCTACTTTCAGATTTTGAAATGGCCGAGGTATAACAAATTCCTCGCACCGAGAATGAAGGCGCTGATCAGCTTGCTCAGATGGCGTCCAATGGTCTAGAGCCACCATCGGACGAATTCTTTTCGACGTAGCAACCCAGGAGATCCTGCACCAGGTGATAGAAGCCCTTCTAATCTCCTCCGACGACCTCGCTTGGGCCATCCCGATCATTAATTTCCTCCGAATGGGAGAGCTCCCTGAGGACAAGAGGGAAGCCCAAAAGCTGAGGTTCAGAGCCATAAGTTAATTGCTGCTAAGGGACATCCTATACCGAAAGGGTATCTCCGTCCCGTACCTACGTTGTCTGGGAGATCAAGAAGCTGCCTATATCTTGAGGGAAGTCCATGAAGGGATCTATGGGGACCATTCAGGCCATAGATCTCTAACTAGGAAGGCAGCCAGAGCTGGATATTATTGGCCCACTATGGCCGAGGACGTAAAGAAGTTCGTGGAAAAATGCGATAAGTGCCAACGCTTTTCTAACATCACTCATTAGCCTCCTACGGAGCTCACGGTCCTCACTTCCCCCTGGCCTTTCACGCAAAAGGGACTCGACATCGTGGGCCCTCTTTCTAATGGCTAAAGGGCCAAGTCAAGTTCCTCCTTGTAAAGATCGACTATATCACAAAATGGTGGAATCCCATCCACTGGCCAAGATAACCGAACAAAATATCATACAATTCGTCTGGAAGACGATTGTCTGAAGGTTTGGGGTGCCCCAAGTCATCGTGACGGATAACGGGAAGTAATTTGACAATAGGAAATTCAGAGATTTCTGTGCTGAGCTGAACATCGAACTCCATTTTTCTTCTCTCGTCCATCCGCAGTCCAACAGGCAGGTAGAAGTAACAAATAGGACGCTTCTCAAGATCCTCAAGACTAGGTTATAGAATTCTAAAGGATTGTGGGCTGAAGAGCTCCCCAACGCCCTCTGGGCCTACCGAACCACCGCCAAAACCCTCATTGGGGCCACGCCTTACCTTATGACTTATGGACATGATGCAGTATTGCCGGTAGAGATTAGTTTAACTAGCGCGCGCACTACTTCTTTCAATCCCCCTCAGAACGATTAGGAGCTTAGTTTGGATCTGGATTTGATCGAAGAAGAGAGAGATCAAGCTACAATGCGCGTCGTGGTTTACCAAGCTTGGATGGGAAAATATCACAACTCCAGAGTCAAGGAGAGGAGATTTCACCCTGGCGACCTGGTCCTACGAAAGGTCATGTTAGCCACTAAGACTCCTGGCGAGGGGAAATTGGGACTGACCTGGGAAGGGCCTTATATCGTCAAACTATAGATCGGGAGAGGAGCGTACAGGCTCCAAGACATAGAAGGGCGAGACCTTACACATCTGTGGAATGTTGAGCACCTCCGAAAATATTACCCCTAGTAGGGAAACGCACTAAAGTTCCCCAAAGCATGACACATCTTGTAACGACTTTCTAACTCCATATTTGAATAAACTATATGTTACTCATTTGTTTGAATGAATTGCCTCCCACTTCACTGTGCTCTTCCTTGCCAATGTCTAATGACTTGTAGATACCACACGTGTGAAGACCTATTGTGCCTACGGGCACGGTTGAGAACGAGATCTTTCTTCTTGGGCCTGATCAACCCTAGTGGGCGAGTTCCTATAAACACGTGTCAAGGCCGCTGTGCCCATGGGCAGGGTTGAGAACGAGATCTCTGTTTCTGGGCCCATCAGCGCCCACAATGGACGAGGTTATCTACAAATAGCCGAGACACGAACTCAGGCTCGGTCTTGTCAATGCCAGGAGAAAAAATTCCTCAGCCCAGATTGATCAACCTCTGAAGACATTAACTTATCTACAAACAGCCGAGACACGAACTCGGGCTCGGTCTTGTCAACGTCAGAAGATAAAATCCCTAGGCCCAGACTGGTCAGCCTTTGAAGGCATCAACATATCTAGAAACAGCCGAGACACGAACTCAGGCTCGATCTTGTCAACGTTAGGAGATAAAATCCCTAGGCTCAAACTAATCAGCCTCTGAAGGCATCAACTTATCTACAAATGGTTGAGAATAAGATCTCAAGCTCGGTCTTGTCAACGCCAAGAGATAAAATCCCAAGGCCTAGACTGGTCAGCCTCTGAATGCATCAACTTATCTACAAATGGCCAAGAATAAGATTTCAGGCTCGGTCTTGTCAATGCCAGGAGATAAAATCCCTGGCCCAGATTAGTTAGCCTCTGAAGGCTTCAACTTATCTACAAATGGTCGAGAATAAGATCTTAGGCTCGGTCTTGTCAAAGCAAGGAGATAAAATCCCTAGACCCAGACTGGTCAGTGCTCCAGTGGACGAAGTACTATCTACGTCTGTAAAGGCCCCCTCCCCAAAAGTAGGATTAAAAACAAGACCTATTCCCGAGTAGATCAGTTCTGGTGAGCTAGGTCTTACCTACATTGTGCTGATCAGCCTATGGCTAAGCATAAAAGATTAACACAAATGGAAAAGAGCCTAAGCTAAGAAATCAACATACAGTAAAGTGCAACAATCATCACTCATTATCAAAATAAGATCAATCATCACAAGTCTGCCGTGACCTAGGGAGTCAGCGGCCCCCAACACAGGCCAGGTGGAATGTATCAAAACAAAAGGTGTTCGGTGCTAGAATTAAACAACAAAAAAGAAAACAAAGGAGTTTATGAAAGAGTTTCGGAAGGAGGAGGAGGAGGCGAGGAGCTCAGAATTCTGCCCCAGCGGCCCCCGCGATCGAACGGCTCAGTGTCTAGTGAAGCATTGTCGTCACTGCCACCCGATTCTGTGGCGACTGCCTTCCCCTTCTTTGCCATCGATACTCGCCGAAATCCTTGAATGGCGCCAAAGTTTAACTTGGGCCATCGCTCCTGGGAATATTTCCTGAACGCCACAAAGCCCTCCTACCAGTCCTGGGCTGCTCTTCTCTCCACATCCATAGCAACTCCATTCTACAAGTGGGTCTCGAGGGCCTATACGCGGCTCTCCAAGCCAGTCCTCTCCCTCTCTAGCTCATGATGGAGAAGTTTTATCTCACAAAATTGACATCGAAGGTTGCGTCGCAACTGTTGCTTCGTCTCTTGAAGTCGCAGCAGCCACCGAGCAACCTCATGGCCTATGGCTGTGGCCTGCATCGGAAGTTACAAATGACGGTGGATAACCAGATAGGAGGAACGATGGAGGAAAGACTTAAAACTCAACGGGGTAATTGAAAACAAATGATTAACGAAGCAACGGACTTACCTAGCTGCGTCTCGCCAATAATAAGCCACAACTTGGCTGGTGGAGAGACCCCGAAGAACCAACTTGTCAGAATCAGTAAGGGCCTTATCCATAAATTCTGCCCCCAATTTCGCCTTGTCGAAAAGGGTGGGCAGCGCCTGAGCCTCCCCTGCCAGACGCACCCCCTCGACCACTGGCGTCTGAGCCCTCTCTGCCACAGGTGCTTGAGCCTCATCGGCGGCCAGCTCTGGACTTCCCTTAGTAGTTTGAGTTCGATTCACAACTTCACTATCATTCCTTCCCGTGGTATCACCCCGGGTACGGTGGGCAACGCCTTGGCATGGAAGGTAGCCACCGGAGGTTCTGGCACCACTCCGCCCATGACCTCGTCTGCGGCCTCCACCTCGTCCTCTAAATCCATCTTCTCCCTTCGACGGATGAAAATTGGTTGAGAAACTACGGGGAAAGAAAAGTTGATACTAAAAACCGAGACGCTGTTAAAAATATCTGTTTAAAATAATATAGCTGCCATGGACGTGGAACACCACATGCTCTCGAAAAGACCCATGTTATTATTACGTGCATTTAATGTTGAAGTGACGGGGGCATCCTTTCATAATTAACATGCATTTAATACAGAGGCACCGCCTTCTCTTCATTTCCTCTTTGAGAAACGCAAGGCTTAAATTTGTATGTGTCTCAGCTTCTGATCAGACCCTTGACACCAGAAGATTTCTGAGCATATCTACGTTTACTCTCCTATGGCTGCTCAGCCTTAGGGTGGAGATATTTACGTTTGCTACCTTAGGGTTACTCAGCCTTAGGGTGGAGTTATCGACGATATCTCCCCTAGGGCTGCTCAGCCTTAGGGTGGAGTTATCTACGTTTTCTCCCCTAAGGCTGCTCAGCCTTAGGGTGGAGTTATCTACGTTTGCTCCCCTATGGCTGCTCAGCCTTAGGGTGGAGTAATCTATATTTGCTCCCCTAGGGCTGCTCAGCCTTAGGGTGGAGTCATCTACGTTTGCTCCCCTAGAGCTACTCAACCTTAGGGTGGAGTTATCTACATTTTCTCCCCTAAGGTTGTTCAGCCTTATGGTGGAGTTATCTACATTTTCTCCCATAAGGTTGCTTAGCCTTAGGGTGGAGACATCTACGTTTGCTCCCTTACGGCTGCTCAACCTTTGGGTGGAGTTATCTATGTTTGTTCCCCTAGGGCTGTTCAGTCTTAGGGTGGAGTTATCTACGTTTGCTCTCCCAGGGCTGCTCAGCCTTATGGTGGTGTCATCTACGTTTGCTCCCCTCTGGCTGCTCAGCATTAAGGTAGAGTTATCTATGTTTGCTCCCCAAGGGCTACTCAGCCTTAAGGTGGAGTCATCTATTTTTGCTCCCCTAGCATTGCTCAGCCTTAGGGTGGAGTCATCTACGTTTGCTCCCCTAGGATTGCTCAGCCTTAGGGTGCAGCTATCTACGTTTGACTCCCTAGGGCTGCTCAACCTTAAGGTGGAGTCATCTACTTTTTCTCCCCTAGCGCTGCTTAACCTTAAGGTGAAGTCATCTACGTTTGCTACCCTTGGGCTGCTCGGCCTTAGGGTGGAGTCATCTATGTTTGTTCCCCTAGGGCGGCTCGGCCTTAGGGTGGAGTCATTTACGTTTGCTCCCTTAGGGCTGCTCAACCTTTGGGTGGGGTCATCTACTTTTGTTCCCCTAGCCCAGCTCAGCCTTAGGGTGGAGTTGTCTACGTTTTCTCCCCTATGGCTGCTCAGCCTTACGGTGGAGTCATCTACTTTTGCTCCCCTAGCACTGCTCAGCCTTAGGGTGGATTCATCTACGTTTGCTCGCCTAGGGCTGCCCGACCTTAGGGTGGAGTCATCTACGTTTGCTCCCCTATGTTTGCTCAGCCTTCATGTGGAGTTTCTATGTTTACTCCCTTAGGGATGCTCTACCCTAGGGTAGAGATCTATATTTGCTCCTTGGGGAATGATCTTTCATGTGGAAGCCTTAACAGAGTTTCCATGGACTCTGCGTCCAAGAGGCTCGACGGCTTAGCCATTATTCGGCATAAGGCAATCCTGTTCAGCCCCCTAGAGGCTTGTTAGCCCTAGAACAAGGCTGCTTATTCTACGTAGTCTACATGAAAACTATCAACATCAAGCTCAGATTAGAGAATAAATATCCATACCATCACCCTATGACCTGGGGAATCAGTAGTTCCCAACACAGGCCCTACCAACGTTATCAAATGTATCAAACCTTATATTTACAGTGTTCAGAAACGGAAAGTGTTTTACACCATCAGCAATTACAGGGTTTAGAATCAAAAACAGATAAGGGGGAGAAGGGTCAACACCCAGAAGGGTTAAGGGGCTGCCTCCCTAGTCGCCAGTTGGTCGATAGTGGCCTCAAGGATGGTAAGATCGATGATCTCCCCCCTTTCCTCCCGGGGATACTACTCAACTACTTCGACTTCATTTTCCTATTGATCAGGAGTTGGAAGAGCATTCTGAGAAGGTTCCTGAACTGATTCTTCTAGGCGCGCCTCCAACACCTCTTCGTCCTCGGGCAGTAGAAGGTAAAAATCAACTGAGGGGAATAGAGCTTGGGTCATCTTCTTACAAGAATTGTAGCCATGGTCACAGTACTCTGCGATCTTGCACCGCACGTCGTCACCCTGCATATGCTGATCAATACTCTTCTGCACCGCGAGCTCAAATTAAGAGGACTTCAGAAAGGTCGAGATTCCAGCAGCCCGTTCCCGCGCCATGTCGAGCCTGTAGGCATGCAGAGTACCCGTCAACCGGTTGACCTCCAGCTTGTTTTCAATGAGCTCAGCACGGAGTTTCCTCTTCTCATCAACATCCGCCTGGCGAGCGTTAATCTCCTACCCGAGCTCTGCCTTCATCTTGGATAGCTCCAAGTTTAGCATACCATTCTCACCACGGGCGGCCTGCAGATCCACCTTCGCCCGTTGGTGGCATCGTTCCACAATCTTCCAGCTGGCATGGTACTCCTTCACCTTCATGGCAGCGTGGTAGCGGAGGGGGAAGGACTGTAAAAAATGAAATAAATTTCACCGATAACCACACGGGAACCAAGAAACTGAGCAGACAGACTATACCTTAGCCGCTTCTAGAAGGAGCTGATCAACGATGGCATCCAGGGTGAGGAATTGCATGAATTCCTTATCTCGTCTAGAGACTGCCCTATCAAAAACTCCCAGACTGGGGGACCCACTGCCAAAAAGGGTACTTTCTTCCTCCTCTGGGGCCTCCACTGTCGACTGCTTTTCTGCTCTTCTCCTCTCCACCACCTCAACCGACCGCACCTCAGCATCCTGAGCAGGAAGGGTCAGGTCGGTGGTCTCATGCTGACCAGCAGATGAACCAACGACCTAATCAGCATAGGATCCTGTCGAATCAGAAGTGGCGCCCTACTGATCAACTGATGTAAGTCGTTGGAGCTTTGACGAACCAGCTCCACCCCAGGCCCCCCTCAGGCCTGACGATCCCTCCTAACCAGGTTAGCATGCCTTCGGTCCATCTCTCGACTTGTCTGGGTGGTTCCTGCTTCTTCTACTTCGGCTAAGCACCCTGCGTGCAGAAACCCTAAGTTAGGAATAATGGAGTATTCAAGTAGCAGGATATGCAATAATTGAAAGATATATTCTTCACATGGCATGTTGAGGGACTCTCCATCCCCTGCCAGATGAAGTAACCTACGTGCTTCTCTAGAGTGCTCAGGGCCAAAGAGACACTCACTCAGACTCTCCGGGGTAACCAGAGTCACCCAATCACGGTCTTCACGAGCAAAGACAGTATCCACCGCTCGGTGTTGATCATCCGACAGGGCAATGCCCTTAGCCCGACCATCTTTGGGTGGTGAAGCCTAAACCTTGGGTAACCGTACGAAAGCAGCGGACAAGTTCTCCCAGGGCTGCATCTCTCATCCCAGCCCCGGAACAAAGAAGAAGCTTTCCAGTTCTTGTTGGAGGAGGGCATACTTCGAACCAGGCCCCTACCTCCCTTAGCCTGTAAGCTAAAATATCCAACAAGGTGCTCCATCGGCTTATAGCACCAGAAGATTTCCGCTAGTGTTAGGGCCCGGTTGTTAACCATCTGCCACAATACCATGCTCCCAACTAAGATTCAGGCATTGAGCACCAACTGCCTGGTGCAATTCCCATAAAGTAAGAAAATTTCATAATAAAGAGGGGGATGAGGAACCTCAACCCTGCCTGCAATGCCCCCTCAAAGAAACATACTTCGCTGTTAAAGGGTGTGCACACCCTCTCCTCTGCCCGCGGCACCCTCAATATTCTCGTCTCATGGATCTGGTACATGCCTCTCAGCCGGACCAAATCCTCCGTCTGGATGGTGGGTGCCTCTAACTGCGCCGAGAAAGCGGTGGACGCTTCGCCTTCCACCGGATTAGAAGGACCAGCCTCCTCCCTTTGGGGAACATCTCCAGATGGTTCCTCTCCCCTATCGTGATTCCTCCACAAGATTACGGCCCCGCCCTGAGCTTCAAACTCTTAAGTTCCCTCTATCATTTGTTGCCCTTGGTTAATCGGAGAACAAACTGGATAAACAACACTCAAAGGTTACGGATTTACAACACTCACAATGATCCTCTCACGGGCAATGGCCTCGGTAGTTGACAAACTACTCGAAACCTCGGGGGAATGAAAGTTCTTTTCTCCCTCTAACTCAAAATATATGACAGATGGACTCCTATATCGAGACATTAATGCTTGTAAGCCTTAATGGCATACACGCAAACGGAAAAGCATAAAGGAAAAGGGGCAAAGAAAGTAAGTGTACCAGATATTTTGTTCGTATGCAATGGTGGTATACACCTCCAGAATACTTATGCACTTCGAAACGATGGTTAGGTCAAGCGCCCCCATTTGAGTGTATACCCCCGACTGTATTTGCACCTTTTCGTTTCAAATTTGACAGCTGGAAACAGCCCACGTGGTTAAAGTCGTCTGTATTTACTACACATTTATGACGAGTTGACAAGGCCTTTCCATTCCGACAGAAAAGAAACCACAGCCGTTTGACACGCGTCCAATATCAATTTTGTAACTGCACAATCTTCTGAAATCCAACGTCGCACCCAACAGCTCTTGCTCATCCCAGAGTAGTCTCCCAAACCCCAGGTTAATTAAGAGGATTCCTGATCTGTATGGAGCAAAGAACAACGAAGGCAAATTTCTATTCCTGACAACACCTGATCTGCGACCAGGCCCTATCAAGAATAGGGGACTACTAATGGATATGTAATGGGCCAAGACCCGCTGGCCAAAACCCCACAAGCCCATTTTATCAAGGCTCCAGATTCCTGGTCACTGAGCAACCTCAAACTTCTGATCAGGGAGACACTACTGATCAGCTCTATTCGACAGAGCGGGATGTTCCCGACCAAGTCATGTCATCTCCTGTTAATCGATCAGAGACACAACACCTATGTATGGTAATCCTAGTTCACTGGTCAGTCGAATGAACCCAAGGCTAATCAGTAAAATCGTCCCTCAAACTCCCGGTCAGCGAAATCGGGGGCGGAGCTTCCAAGACACTCAACTGTGATGACGTGTCGATATGTTACCCACATAGTAAGCCTACCAATCACGAACATCTGGTCCCCTTCTTTCTTAGAATAATCTTGAGATATGGTACATGTCCCTATGCAATAGTTATGACAAGTTGTAGGTCCAGGTAGGCAACCTAGAGGAGGGGTGAATAAGTTGTTACAAAAACTTAATCTCTTTTTACCTTCTTTTAAAATTAATTCTTGCAATTAAGAGATAGGCTATTGGTAGCTGTGTCGTTCCTACTACTAGTTTATACCAAAATCCTCACTACTGGGTAGATAGTGATGAGTCCGGATCGTTCCCACGAGGAAAATAAGCAG
>JAULLH010563444.1:0-10319 GCA_035668455.1 Sarracenia alabamensis | reverse complement strand
TTTGATAAGTCGGTTTTGAACGCCACAAGGAATCCCTTGATAAGTTCAGAATAGTTTCTTCAAGAACTCAAGAAGAAGAATAAACTCACAATTTCATTGAATGATTAAAATGATAGACTCTAGCCCCTTTTATTATGCCTCCAATCAAAGCTTAATCAAATCAAATTCCAATCAAAGCTAATCAAGTCAAATCTAATCATATCTTAAATCTAATCCTTTCCCGAATCAAAATGCTAAATAAAGAAATACAAGAAGTCAAATCAATCATATCACCAATCTTATCCTATCTTGGAGATTTATTGCATCAATTCCTAACTAAGCCACAAGCTAATCAAGGAAATAGAAATAAGTCAAATCCCAAAATGATCTTTGAATATTGACTTGGCTTTTTACTAGTAAATCACGTCCACACCGGATTGTAATCTCCTTTACGCATGCATGGCAAATTGGTCCTCTCCCGGTTCGTATTTGAGTAGTAAACCAGCTTTTGTTCACCATCAGTATGAACATACTTTCTTTTTGTTGTAGAACTTGTTGGGCTAAGTTATTTAGCTCTTCTTTGAACCTCCTAGCTCGAGCTCTCATCATCGGGCCAATTAGGACTTGAATCGGTCCATGAGTCTTGCAAATCTTGATGTCCTCATCACTCTCGTGGGCTTATTTACAATTTATACAAGGAGTGAAGATTTTCATTACCATTGGAGTTGCAAAAAGGACAAAATTGTCCATCTCTCCTCTGCTGATGATCTTATGATTTTTGCTAGAGCCAATGTGGCCTCTATTAAAGTAATCAAGAAGGTTTTAGAAGAATTCCAAGAAATCTATGGTTTTTTTTTTTGGGTAAAGGGTAACTGTAACATAAAAAAAAAGAAAAAAATAAATATACAGATTTACAAGGGGCATTCCCCAGGCATTACAACCCAAAAGAAAAACCCCACCAGATCCCACCCAAAACTAATACAAAATACAAAACATTTGACCATAACATTACTTGCTCTAAATCCAGTAACAGTCCAACTCATTTAAGAGCTCTCCTCCTCATAGGAAATAACCTCGATCAAGAACATAACACGACCAGCCGTCAACCCACCCAAAAAGCATACTCCTCAAAGCCTAAGAAGATCCTTAACATCACCACGAAAGGCACCCGAAAACCCACAAGTAAGGAATCAAAGAAATAGTTCTCTCGCAAAAGAACCCTTGCTCGGAAAACCCATCGAGCCCATCTTTACACCATAACGAGTGAGAAATCGAAACCCCTCAGATAAGTTAAGAATCTGGAAAGGACGACTGAGGGTCACCACAAAGAAGAGACAGGGCTCATCAGGATACAGATAGCAGGAGTAGATGGGCCCCTAGCAAGCCAACGGTAGCCAGCAAACGGATCAGCCCCAGACAATCCAGCTCAAGAACCGAACCAGAGAATCCGGCAAGAGCCCTCGAGACCATCCCCAAGAAAACTCTACCATCGGATCAAGTGAAGCAGACCATTAGCAGGTCCTGCAACCCTCAGAGCCCCACCAAAACTTGTCTTCACTTTCCCAAAAAAGATTAAAACACCCACATACCAGCTCAGAATAACTCCTCAGAGGTCTAAAAAGATCCTTCTTCACCATGACAAGCTTCAGAAAACCCACAAGTAAAGAGCCAAAGAAACTAGTTCTCTCGCAAGGGAACCTACACTCGGAAATCCATCGAGCTTATCTTCACTCCAAGACTAGTGAGAAAACGAACACTTCTCAGATAAGGAAAGAAACTGAAAAGATCAACTAAGGAGCATCAATAATTCAAACCCGGATCAAAAAATCTAAAAGGTAGTCCCACTTATCTAGTCCACATGATAAAGACCATCAGATAAAAGGCCCAAATTGCAAGACCTAACCCAAACTTCACAAATAGTCACAAGAAATAAGCGCGCTCCAGGCCCAGCAAATCGGCCCAGATACTAAACCATTTGCAAATTCCACGTAACTGTCAATATTCCATTCGGGGAACACGTCCCAATAAATTCGGCCCAAACAGATAAACCTGGGGCCCAATGCAAAATAGGAGCCAGCTGGACCACTAATATTGCATACCCATTCATTGTTTACCAAAAGAAGCGCCAAAATTCCCGCCCAAAGCAACAAGAGTCCGCCCAACCGCAACCTGGCGCGTGTAACACCGTTCATCTTCTACCTTTGAAACAAACCGGTCTTCAACAGATGAAAAAAAACTCCATCTTCAAACCGCAGCAAGATCATCATCTAAAACATTAAATACATTTCAATGATACAAAGCCTCGCCATGAGCGATGTAAACCCAACTCGATTCATGGAAAACCAGGGAGAAACCACCACCACTTCACTGGATAATAGAACCAGTCTCCATAATTCTCCAAGCGATGCAGCCATACAGAACAAGGCCCCAAAACTCATAAAAACATAATCGGATGCAAAGCGGTTTACCAAACAGACAAACGAAATCAAGATATAAACAAGTGATCCAAGATGGAAATCAAGTAATAACAACTTCCCCAACCCTCCAAGAACAAACCGCCATGATACAAAACCTTCAACTTTTTAAAGTCTAATTTCGAAACAGAAGCCCTCCGGTAACACTCAAAACCAGAAATCACAAATTTATCATTGCTGAAACGAGGGAAGAACAAACTAGATCCACACATATATGCTGTTCAATCCAAGGCAACAGAATCAAGGACCAACTCTTCGGAAGCAGAGTTGTCCAATATCCAAATGTTCTAAACCCCAAAACAAATCTAAAATCTCCTAAAAGATCCAAGGAGCCAAGAAACCAGAAAAGGAACTTACAAAACCTTAGGCGTTTTGTTCAAAACACAGAAATCGCTTCCCTGGAACCTCATAGCAAACTCAGTCAAAATGGGTCCAACTTCAGCTTGCTTCCCACCAGAGATCAACGAGACCGATCTTCGTCCATCCCTTCGAGAAAACGACCGTACGAATGAGAATCATAGGTAGCAACGAGATCTTAGTTCCGTAGATCCACCCACCATAGCTATGGGAACGATCCGCGGAATCAAAGAGCAAAAATCATCAAGATCGCCACTAGGGAGAGCTTTCTAGAGAGAGAAGCTCTCCCCTTGATACGAACCACGCCAACAACGTGACGAAACCCGACACCAAATATGGAAAACAACCCGCGGTCTTTCAAGTTTGATGGAAACCTCGACCCGTTGCTTAGCAAAGCAAGAACCTTGGTATGGTGAAGACGCCACAAACAGGGATGGATGATCCGTTTGATAAGTCGGTTTTGAACGCCACAAGGAATCCCTTGATAAGTTCAAATAGTTTCTTCAAGAACACAAGAAGAAGAACTCACAATTTAATTGAATATTCATTCATTCAGTCATCATTCATTCATTCCTAAATAAATACATGATGCCTATAAATAGGCTTACAAGCTAACATAAAGATAAGAACAAATCATAATCCTATCTACTAAACAAATCTTTATTTAAACTAATCATATCTAACCTGAAGTGTGTGTAAAAAAAGGAGAGAAAATGAGAGTCTTTCCCGTCTTGTGTGTGCGATTCAGTGTGCGATACTAGGTGCGATCTCTTGCCCTAGTTTCCCGATAGATTTGATGTCCGATTTCTTGCCCCATCCGAAGGTAGATGAGATTGTTTCTCCAAGTTCTAGAGTTCTCCCTCATGTTACTGGAGATTGTGCCTCTGTAGAAGTGGAAAGAAACCTGAATCTCGAAGGCCGCGAAGGGTTGAGGTCGATGGCTTCCCCTGAAGATAATGCTGCGCAGTCTTTCCCGTTGGAGAAGGGGTATGCTAGGGTTGCTGAAGGGGCTTTGGTAAGGGCTTCTCGAGGCGTGAGCCCTCTCACGTCGACGCAAAGAGCCCTTGTGAAGGGTATTGCCGAACGGAGTAAATCTTTGAGCCCTATCTCTGTTCGACGGGGTCAGCCTTTGGTTGCTCCGGCTCGTAGCGAAGGACAACGGTCTCCGGCTAAGCTCAGTGTGGTTTTTGCAAGCGCGACTCAAGCAGCAAGTAACCAAGAGGTCGACACGAGTTCGGAAGAGGATGAGGAGGAAATTGTAACCTCGGTTTTGATGGCTAATGTTGCAGACCACGATGTAGGTATTGCGAAGCAAAGTCTCAAAAACTTTGAGGATTCCAGGGCTCGACGAAGTGAAGATAGTTTGGTGAACCCTCAAGTCTCAGGGGATTTACGGGCTAAGGGTATGTCTGCTTCTCAACCTAGAGGAGGCTTGCAGGATAGAGGGGGATTTGTCCCGTTTCGGGGCAGCTTTGGAGGAAGAGGGGGTCGTTTTGGGGATTATCGCCGCTCCTACTCGGATGTGGTAGCTGGGACAAACAATGAAGACGAAGGCCAAAGTTCTGAGAATAACCAAGTGCACCAGGTGTTTGACAAAAGTCCTCTGGGAAATAGGAGTCTGACGGGGCAACTGAGACTTGTAGAGGTAAATGATCTTGACCCAGATTCTGTTGAAATTGAAGAGGATCATATTGATGATATGTTTTGGGAGGATTGTTTAGTTGGTTACTTTTTGGAAACAAACCTGCCTTTCGGGTATGTGCGTTCAACGGCTAGATTTTTGTGGGGCCAGATGGGTCTAGTTGATGTTTTTGGCACAGATAAGGGCTTCTTCGTGTTCAAGTTTAAGGATATTGAATCTATGGAGACAGTAGTTGAAAAGGGCCCTTGGCACTTCTCAGGGAAACTTCTGATTCTCAGGAAGTGGAGACGATGGTTTAAATTCACCAAAGCCTCTCTTGCTAAGATTCCGGTCTGGATTAAAATTACAGACCTCCCTCTGGAATTCTGGAATGAAAAATGTTTGAGTAAAATAGCTAGCACATTGGGATCGCCTCTGTACATGGATAAGGCAACTGCGTCTAGGCAGAGGATCTCCTTTGCCAGGGTTTGTGTAGAGATTGATGCAGCTAAACCGTTAAAATCATCTTTGTCGGTAAAATGTGGAGAAGGGAGTACAGTTATTGGAATTGAATATCAGAGTTTGCCATCTATCTGCTCCCTTTGTAAGGCTTTCGGTCATGCTACTGAAAAGTGCAATTTTAACAAACCACCTAAGGAGAAAGAGGTTTGGGTTCAAGTGGGAAAGGGCAAATCAGTGGTCTCAGAGGTTGTATGTGAGGAGGTTGCTCAGGATTTACCTTCTTCCTCAACCTTAAATCCTGGGGAAGCTTTTGGGCACTGTAGCCAACCAGTATAGGACAAATCTGCTTCGGATGATTTGGGGGATCCTATTGTTGGTAAGGATGTTGACAATCTAGTACAGGACAAGACTGCTTCGGATGTTTTGGGGGATCCTCTTGATTCACAACCAGATAAAGGATTGGTTTATCAGTCAGACTCTGAAGAGGATCTAGAAGTTCTTGATGAGTCTCCCAACATTATCATAGATGATTTTGATAGCCCGGTGGTTAAAGAGAAGAGCCTCCCAGGAAAAATCAGCTTGAAGAGCCCTCCAAGTAAGAAGTCCAGTAGCAGCAGGAGGAGAAAAAAAAGGTCGTATTCTTAATCCCTTTATGCCTAAGTTTTGTTCTTGGAATATTCGGGGTTTAAATAATCCCCTTAAACAGCATGAATTGAGAAGCCTTATTTTGGCTGATAGGCCCTACCTTTTTGCGTTGAATGAAACTAGGACCTCTTTTGATAACTTCAAGCCTATTTTTGAGAAGATTTTGCCAGGCTGGAATTTTTTTCATAATTATGATCATGCTGCCTTGGGGCGTATTTGGATTTGCTGGAAACCGAATTTTGTTAAACTTTTAATCCTAGATTCTGGGAGTCAATGGATTCATACTAGTATCTTTTTTTTAGAGGAAAAAATATCCCTGAAGGCCACCTTTGTCTATGGGTCAAATTTTCCGAAGGAAAGGGAACAGTTATGGGGTTTTCTTATATCTGCTGCCCTGAGCAGTAAAGCAACCCCGTGGATTGTTTTGGGGGATTTTAATGTCGTTCGTTCTCCTTCGGAGAAATCCGGAGGGGGTAATAAATGGCATTCCTATGTCGAGGATTTTAACAATTGTATTTTTGAAGCAAGCCTTGATGATCTTCGGTTCTATGGGCTGTTTTATACATGGTCCAACAATCAAGTGGGGGGAAACTTCATTAAATCTAAGATTGATAGGGCTCTTGTGAACGATATTTGGCTGAAGGATCTGGGGAACTCATATGCTTTCTTTAGTCCTCCGGGGATTTCCGACCACTCCCGGATTGAAATCTTCCTTAATCTGGAATGTCCAAAGTCTAGGAAGCCTTTCAAATATTTTAGCTTTTGGGCTAGGCATCCAAAGTTTATTCAACTGGTTAAAGAGGCTTGGCAGACAGATATTAAGGGTGTGGAGATGTACAAAATTTGCAATAAGCTTCGGCTCATAAAAAGTAAACTGAAACATTTAAACAGGGAGGAGTTTGGGGAGTTGCCTAAGAGGGTCATTGAGGCAAAGTTAGTGTTGGAAGGCCTCCAGCAGCAACTGGACAGGGATCCGGCCAATGTTGATTTTCAGATTAGGGAAAGAGAAATGTATGGTAAGTACAGGGAATTAAAAATTGCGGAGGAAAGTTTCTTCAAACAAAAATCTCGAATCCAATGGCTTAACTTGGGGGATCAGAACACAAAGTTCTTCTTCAAGTCGTTGAGTTTCCAGAGGAACAGATCCAGGATTGATTCCTTAATGAGAGATGACGGTTCTATGTGCGAATCAAAGGAAGAAGTGGTTGATCACATCGTGAGCTACTACCAGAATCTTTTTGGTACATCCTTTTCTCTTGAAGATGGTGCTCAAGAAGTCATAGATGGCTTGGTTAAGAAAAGGCTATCCCCTCAAAGCATTGAACTCATGGCTAAAGAGGTCACAGATGTGGAGATCAAGGAAGTCATAGGATCATTGAATCCTAGCAAAGCCCCTGGTCCTGATGGATTTTCAGCGGGTTTTTTCAAAGATGCATGGGAAGTGGTTGGAGAAGAAGTAATTAAAGCTATAAAAAGCTTCTTTTCCTCGGGTAAATTGCTAAAGGAAGTGAATTCTACCTTGATTGTTCTCATTCCGAAAGTTCCAAATCCCTCATCTATTAAAGAATACAGGCCAATATCATGTTGTAACACCATTTACAAATGCATTACCAAGCTGATTGCAAATAGGATCAAAGGAGCTTTGCAAGAGGTGGTGTCCCCTAATCAGTCTGCCTTTGTGCAAGGTAGAAGGATTGCGGACAACATCTTTCTTTCCCAGGAATTTCTCCGTGACTACCATAAGCAAGATAAGGGCCCAAGATGTGCCTTAAAGGTGGATATTATGAAGGCCTATGACAATGTCAACTGGGAATTTTTGATCATGGTGTTGAAGAGTATGGGGTTTCCTCCTATTTTAGTTAGCTGGATTAAGGAATGCATATCCACCCCCTCTTTCTCGATATGTATTAATGGTGAACTTCACGGTTTTTTCAAAGGTAGGAAGGGATTGCGGCAAGGGGATCCGCTGTCCCCGTATCTCTTTCTTATAGCCATGGAAATCCTCTCTGGTTTATTTTCTAAATATATTGAGGAGAGATCTTTTAATTTCCATTGAGGTGCAAAAAAGATAAAATCGCTCACTTAGCTTTTGCAGATGACCTGATGATCTTTGCTAGAGCAGATATGGAATCGATATTGGTGATTAGAGATGTCTTGGACCATTTTAAGAGTCTCTCAGGCTTGGCTCCTAGCCCATCCAAAAGTGACATTTTCTTTTCTGGAGTGGATGAGACTCTCAAAATTAATATTCTTCAAGCTAGTGGTTTCCGAGAAGGCAAGCTTCCAGTGAGATATTTGGGGGTTCCACTTATAACTACCAAATTGAGTTATAAGGAGTGCAAACCAATTATTGACCGAATAGTTGCCAGGATTAAAGTATGGACATGCAAATGGCTTTCCTTTGCTGGGCGTCTCCAACTTATTGACTCAATTTTATTCTCGATGCAAGTCTTCTGGTCATCGTTGTTTATTCTCCCAAAAAGAGTTTATAAAGAGGTGGAGGCCATTATTAGGGCGTTTCTGTGGAATGGCCCCGACCTTAAATCTTCAGGTGCTAAAGTAGCTTGGAAGGATGTATGTTACCCAAAGAAGGAAGGGGGTCTTAGCATAAAATCCCTAGTGTTGTGGAACAAAGCCGCAGTTGCTAAACATATATGGTTCCTTCTTACGGGAGGAGCTACTTCTCTTTGGTGCATGTGGATCAAATCCAACCTTCTTAGAGGGAGATCCTTTTGGGAGGTTAAAATTCCCCAATCGGCAACATGGTGCTGGAGGAAATTGTTACAATTACGTCCTTTGGTGAAAAGCTTCTGTAAATATGAAATTGGCAATGGTGAGGATACCTTTTTATGGTGGGACCCGTGGCACCCGTGGGGTAGTATAGCTGAAGTTAAAGGGCCTCGTATCATTTATGATTCAGGCCTTGGAAAACTAGCAAAGGTTAAAACAGTGGTTGATGGAAGCAATTGGAGATGGCCCCCTACTTATACACATGATCTCATGGAGATGAAGGAAAGTGTCAGCTTCTTTCCAAATGAAGGGAGAAAAGATGCAGTAACATGGCTTCTGAACGGTGGAAAATTTTCCATCAGCTCTCTTTGGAATGCTTTAAGACCTCAAAATGATCAAGTTAGTTGGTCTGAGCTTGTTTGGTTCCAAGCCCACATTCCTAGGTTCAGCTTCCTCCTTTGGGTGGCCATCAAAGGGAGATTACCTACCGGGGATAGATTAAGGTCGTTTGGATTAAATGGGGATTTTAGCTGTGCCTTGTGCTCTTATGAGATCGAGACGCATGATCATCTACTCTTTAGGTGCCCCTTTTCAAGCCGGGTGTGGAAATGGGTTCTAGCTAAATGCAACCGCGATCATTGGGAGATATCATGGGCTGGCTGGATTTGTTGGCTGAACAATCAATGTAGAGGCAAATCTTTGAGTAATCTTGTATTTAAATTGTCCTTTTCGGCTGCGGTGTATACACTATGGGGTGAAAGAAATGGGTGTAAATTCAGAAACCAATCTAAATCCGAGGAATACGTTATTAGATCCATTGAATCTAGGGTCAGAGATAGACAGCATATTAAAAGGAATGTCCCCATATCATGGGCTGGCTTTCAGGTCAATATGGCTTCCGAGAAAAAGGACCCGCAGAGATCATGCAAAGGAGCAATAATGGTGGTCTTCTTTCCAGATGTCAGCTGGTTCTAGACTTTTTGGCATTCAGTCCGTCTAGATGCTTTGCCCTCGGGGGGCTGTTTTATCAAGCTGAAACAGGTTTAGTTTGTTGGTTTTTCCTAGCTATTGCGGGTTGTGCATAGCATGTATATATGTTATGTTTATGATGTGGGTAGTTTTTTTGGGAAGTTCATAGCAGTTCGGGTGTGTATGTTGCAATTCCGATCCCTTGTTGTCTTCTTAAGCTTGGATCCTCCATCCATTTGTCTTCGGCCTAAATGGATTTGGGATCTGGGTTTAAGCTTGGGATTGCTCTAGATGTGTGTCTGGATTATCTTGCAGTGTTGTAGTTGATTAATAGGGTAGAATTGCAGCAGATCCCTGAGGGGTGTTGGAGGAGCCCCTCCAGATCTTAAGGAAGCAAACAAACAAATTTTGGTTGTGTGCGTCTATGTTGCTGGTAGCAGGTATTTCCTCGGTTGTGGAAGCAAAGTAGGAATGTCAAAAAGTTGCTTTTGGGTTTGATTACAGTGGACTTCGGTTGGGCTTTCGGACTGCACAGAAGTAGCAGGTATGATGCTGGAGCTGTGTGTAAAGCTGAACTAATAGAAGCTGGAGCCGTGTGGTTAATGGAGCTGAAAATAGTGGACTTAACTTGGATTTTTCGGACTGCACAGTAGTTAATTTTGGTGTGCACTCCTATGTTTTGTAGTAGCAGGTACTGTGGATAGGGTGATGTTTTTTGTTTCCTTTTGTATTGGGGGTTGGTTAGCAAAAAGTCCTGTTTATGGCTTAGCTGTGTGCTTAGGTGGTATTTTGTTAGCAGTCTTGGCAGTGGGTTTATTTTGGGTTGTAAGACCTGGGGTATGCCCCTTGTAAATTTGTAAATTTTTATTTTTCTTTTTATGCTATAGTTAATTTACCCAAAAAAAAGACACAAAGAAAAAGATACAAAATGATAGGCAAACCTGAGGAACGTAGAGCTCTGATACCAACTGATACGAACCACGCCAACAATGTGACGAAACCCGGCACCAAATATGGAAAAACAACCCGCGAACTTTCAAGTTAGATGGAAACCTCGACCCGTTGCTTAGCAAAGCAAGAAC
>JAULLH010563334.1:0-10327 GCA_035668455.1 Sarracenia alabamensis | reverse complement strand
TCAGAACCTTTGACCCGATCTTCCCCGCTTCATGCGACGAGTCAAATACTGGACACGATATACGGACAAATGTATACAAACATCGTAAATGTAATAAATATGAATCCTAGTATACATATCCTCTCAATAGAATCTCATTAATATTTCTGAGATTCCGGGTAGTAAAATACTCAAAAGCATGGCTTTTAAGTATACAACCCTAGCACTTTCCACTAGAGGCTCACTTGACCAGATGAACATATAGTATGTTTCGATATATGTGGTAAAGAACATATAAGTTCTTGCCCGTTTCCATCCCCTTGGGGTGTCTCTTGCGATGATTATCACAACGCCAACAATGGCCAAAAGAGAGAAGAAAAGAGACACATTTTAAGTCTTTGAGAAGAAGCCGAAGGGCTTACCGAAACATACACAGGGAGCATAAGGTGAAAGCTAGGAAGCATCAAGGTGACAACAAGGTTGGATGAGGGCATAGGAACACCGGAAGAGGAATGTTGACACTTGAGGACCAGAAGAATGTAGCCGTATGGTCCTGACAAACAGGGACCGAATGATGTCAAATCAATACCGATAGACGATGACGAGAGCTACAGTGATAGGAATACCACAGCAATTGAGGATGGAGCAACGCCAGAAAGGGGGTACCTAGGAGAGCAAGATAAAATCTCGGAGTGAGGGATAGGGATTGGATCGAGATAGAGAGGAGGATTAAACGAGAGGAAGACAAAGTGTATGACCTTTTGGTTAATGCGTTGTATTGTACATGACCCACTCATGCACTCTTGTGGAGTTTGTGCGCTTAGGGCTCGAGTGCTGTTCAAGCACTCTTCGAGCACTGTCCACTGGAAGAGAATTTGAAGAAAATTAAGCTAAGTGTTAACTTACAGCAAAAAAAAAATACACTCAATGACATATGCTCTCTCACTTTAACACACCCCATAATTTCTCCACCGTAACCGAGATCACTTACACAGCATGCAAAAATAAAAACACAACACATGAAAACAAAATTGCATAATTTAACCATGAAGTTTATATCAGCACTAACCAAATATGATCACAATCATATCAAACTTAAAAATTCTCATGCAAAATCGATAATCGAAGCATCAATATATAAAAATGCGAGTGTCTCAAGTATACATAGTTCATGTTATCACTCTACTAACAGTGAACTGTGAACTCTGTGCATAGGAGTAAGATACTTGATAAGGCATAAGCTAGACCCAAATCCTATTATAAGAAGATAAACAATGCATTTGAACTGAGAAGGCAAACCCAAAGTATTTAGACCTCCAGATATATGCACAAACCTTAGTCTTGTTGACCAAGAGGCACACATGATCTCTTACCCATGTAAAAACCCAAGCCAAAACAAGGCTAGGACACACAATTTTTTTTTTTGTGTAATAATTGTGATAGCACAATGGGGTATAGATAACAACTATTATTTTTTATGTTATCAAAAGGGACACAAGAACGACCACTTACACTGAACATAGGCGGTTACTCACATGGAGTAACGAATTACACCTACAGTAAGCAGTCGTTTAAGTGTGGAACAAGACAAGAGAAAGTATGTTAAGGTAAACCACAAACATGGGTTAATCTAGATCAAGACCGTAAGGTCATAACCAAATGACTAGAAATAAGACCATCTTATGACCCACAAGTGTCAAGCTCCCAAAGAGTGTGTGCAAGTAGATGAGATAACACAACTATCAACTCATAAGTGTAAATACAAGCATAATTATACATGAAAGAGTAAATTCCAAATCACATGAAAATTCATCAAATAATTATGCTCGATAAGAATAATGATTATCACGTATCACATACATTCCTAACATAAGCATGACGGGCACACAAGCATGTAAGAAAGCAAAAGAAAAAAGAAATAAAAAATTATATAGAAAATATTTCTCACAACATTTCAAGATAGGTACCCAAGGAGATTCAACACTTGAGGAAGAAATAACAACGAACACCAAATCCTATGACAAAAGGGACAAAAACCTAAGGACATCCCAAGGATTTTGAAAGAGGCATGGGTTAGCTCACTACGCAAGATGGAGACTTGACATAGGAAAATGTTGACATAGTAGACATGCATGTGGAAGAGATACATAGCGACATCCAGTGAAGAATGTATTAAGGAAAACACATGATAAAGACAACAATAACACTACCTCATGGCCATTCCGTACCATGAAGTTTTATCCCGTCTGATAGGAAATTTACCTTTATCAGGTTTGGTAACTGGTGTTGTTTTGGGTTGGGCACGAGGTGCAACATTCCTATGAGGATTAAGCCCCCACATAGGAGAAAAGGAACGACGAATTTTAAGGTTCAAGAATAACTTTCCGATTTGAGAGACAATATAAGATGATTGAGCCACTAACTAATTCAAATGGCGTAACCCCTCAGTACAATCTCTCACATGAGAGTGTGGACCCGATCTTGAGGGCCTTCGAAATAGTGATTGGTTAAAACATTTCTTCTCAGCCACATATTTTCTAATACGATAGTAGTGAGGTCTAATATAACCTGGTACTCTATAGTAGTGGCACATGGGATGTGGTCTCATCTTGGATAGAGACTTGGGTTAGGAGAAGAAAGAAGGGGACGGGCTTTTCTTTGGAGGTCTGGTAATCGCAGGTCATTTCCCTCATGATGTTGTTGTAATTGATTCCTTTCTGAGATGGTTACTCAATGAGGGAGTGAATGATCATGACTCCTTGAGCTTGGAGGAGAAAAACACGGAAGACTTAGGAAAAGACCGTTGAGTGGGAACATGAACACTTATTGCCTTGTGACTATCTTTCTGTTAGGATTGTATACGAAAAGCCATACTCTTTATGTATTTTTTCTTAATCCCTGCTATATTAATGAGAAACATTTGAGATTGATTTACATTTGTGGTTTCATATTTACATTTATGATGGATGAATTCATTGTCTATATATTTTGACTAGTATTTAACTTGGTGCATGAAGCGCGAATTATCGGGTTAAAGGTTCTGATAGAATATACAAGTAGGCTCACAATTGCAATGGACATGGACAATCCATTAATATGATTGTAGCACATCGTTATACTAGCTGGTCTTGGCTAGGTAGAATGGGTCATGTTCAGGTTTTGGGACTTTAATGTTCGAGCTCAATGTATTAGTACACTTGGAGTGTATTGAGCAGGATCAACGGGATGATCAATTCTATACTGACTATATCAATTAATCCACATCATGTATTATCATGTATTACACGAACTCTTAATCCCAGAGTGATTGATTGATAATGTTCAGATAATGTAAGGTACTTTGAGTCATAAATGGTTGAGATTTCCTCCCTGAGATCAACAATATCGATGAGTTGGGTGCTAGCGTTATTTTTCTGATGGTTGATAATAAGCGTATGGAAACCACGTCCGATTTAGGTTGAGGAGTTCTCACTCGTGTTCTTTTCTTATAAGTTTGATTATGTCAAATTGGTACAGTGGATCGTTTGATCCAGCTTGTTCGAAAGGTTAAGTGGTGCGGTTGCGAGGATAAGAGGATGATTAAATTGGGTTGTTTGTAACCTAATTTAATCAATGAGAATCCATATCATAAATATGGTAAGACATTGGTGCAAGTGATAATTGGAAACTTAAGACATAATTCGAGTTAGGGCTAGGAGTTCCGTGAGGGCCTTTAGTAGAATAAGTCCTGGTACATGCGGAAAAGGATCTAACTCGGTGGGGGGGGTTGAGTTAGGAATATCTGGATTTCCCGTATGGTTAGCCTGAGTTCTATACTTCCTCGTGATCCCTCATGTAGCCCGTTATATGCACGGTTATATTTCTTATGGGTTTTGGGAACAAAAAAATTTAATTTGATTGTCAGTTGTGCCACCGGAACGATCGGGGAATTAAATTAATTTGTCAGAGGCATAGTAGGAATTTTTGCACACTAGGGATTTTCTCCCTAGTGTTACTGGCCACATTGAGAGGAATAAATAAGTTATAATTATTCGTATATATCTTATTTCCTATTTTAATTAAGGAGATAAGGTAAAAGAATAATTATACAAGGATATATATTTTACATATATCAAAAATTAATCTCTCTTTCAATTAATCCAACTCTATAGCCGGCCTTAGCTCTCTCCCTCCAAATTTTTTTGGAATTTTCAAAGAGCAAAAGTGTTTAATAAACCATAGTATAAAATACACGAAGATCCGGATTAGAGTCCACTCGCTGGGATAGTCGTGAGCGTCAGGTCATACGCAAGAAGGTCAGAAGGTGGCCTCGATATGTTCTACGACATCAACGAAACTTGTTCAAGTTTTGTGAAGGTATATTTAATAAATAAAAATCATATTACCTTTTTGCTTTTCATGAAAACCGCAAACGTCATTCTTCACTATCACGACGTTAAACATTTGGAATTTTTTCCCATTTTCTACTGTGCAGCTCTAACAATGGTATCAGAGCCGGCTACATTTTCCATGAAAAATGGTTATTCTAACCTTTTTGTAACTAAAGTCGTTATGATCGAGTTTATTTTGTTTTTGAATGAATGGTTTTGTTTATATCGTTTTTTAATCGTTTATCTCATTGATTTTGATTCGAGATTAGTTCGATTGTACGCCTCTGACATGGTGCATAAGGAAAGGCCCAAACCCGATGTACTAAGACACATATAAGCATGCAAGCTTAAGGCCGAAAGACAAGCCAAATCCAAAAATAAGTTAAGTTTATGAAAAATGTTTGTTTTTATTCATATAACCATGCAAAAGCTAAATCCAAAGGGACCATTTCTATTCATAAGCAGTACATTAATTAAGCTTAAAAGAGGCTCCAAAAGTGAGCAAACATTCCCGAAGACTTTGTTAAAAATGGGAAATTTTCGTGTGGCGGGGAAACAAGGGACCGCTTGAGCGGGGTGTGGCAGAATTGATTTTTTTAGCACTCTTACTACACTGACTTTTTTGCTCCAAAAATAATTTTTTTGCATCAAAAGGCAAGGAAAATGCTTAACTAAGAAGAGAAGGCAATTAGAAAAGCTTACAACATAAAATCTTAAATTAAAACTTCAACATAGTTTTTCTGACATTTAAAATAATTAAACTTCTTACTTTTTGAGAAAATAAAATGAATAGCCAAACGGCAATCCAAACACCCACCCAACACATCGGCCTCACTACAAACAATAGATGAACTCAACAAATTTATTAAACATACAAATCAAGGCTCTAACGCCCAGAAACAATTAGCATGAAGTTATAAGCTATAAACTTGAAACTTAAAATATACAATCTTCCAAAAAAATATACTAAGTGTAGGAATGTGATATCATGTGTACACAAGTCTCAAAACATAAGTACAAAACATGAGAAATGTCCTTCAAGATCTCCAAAAGCATCTACCTGTCAATCCGCGATGCCTTTACCTAAATCACCAACGTGTTATCAAAAACAACGTGAGCCCAAGGCTCGTAAAAAATAAACTACGCAAGAACTAAGCGTGCTTTATGAGTATGTCATGCGCTATGAAAATACAGTGAATTTCATGGAAAGTAAAGACATTATTTATTGAAAGTAAACATTTATCGCATTACTAGATGTTAAAGAAAAACGGTTTAGTTCAGAAGTTTAAACTTGCTCATCAACAAGCTAAGAGAAACATGTAACATGTATAACCATCTATACACCCTCTCATAAAGTCACTCAATAATCACCTACACAAATATTTCCATTCCCCACACCAACATAAGCACACAACCATCGATGATGGTTAAAAGATCACATAAGAGTCGGAACAAGATTTAACTTTGTCACCACAGAATGCGCACCTTTATGACCAAGCTAAATGGTAGGGCACTCGAGATAACCGTGCACACCTTTATTGTCGACCAATGGGTAGGGCACCCATCGAACCAATCCATCACAAGGCACTACATGAAGGATACCTCCCATCAACACCAAGTCTCCCACAACAACCAATGATACCAAGAAATCTCCACCGAACTCCCGCAACCACCAATAGTACAAGAGGAACCAAAAAGACTATATCAACATCTATTGCTACAACAGGAACTAAGGATATTGTAACAACAACCAATGATACAATAAGAGAAAATAATAAATAATTAATGAAACCACAATAGCACAAAAGCTATAACAAGAATAAAGGTGTCATATACAATTAAACCTTCTCTAATAACCAAATGGAAGGCAAAGGTCCCAACTCATAATTTAAGCATAAATTAGGAGAATTTGGTTCAAATAACATGTTTTACGAAAATTACCGAATCAACGTTGAATCATAGATTTTGCTAAAATTCGGTTTAACGTTAAAAGTTTTGTTTTACTAAAAGTCCGGTTTAACGTTAAAAGTTATGATTTAATGTCAAATCCGGCAAAGTTGTCACTCTCCCGAAAATCATTTGAATTTTCCAAAATTCCCAAGTTTGAACCAATAGGTCCTTGCCTCACCAATTTCATGAAAAACTAACTAGTTTTGGGGGGAAAAAACCTCTCAAAAGACCCTTTTTTTCCAAAAAGCCATATTTTTCCAAAATCAAGCCCCAAACAGTTTGTACATGGTTTTAGCTGCGGCCAACCCTTTTAAAAACCAAAAACATGGGCACGTAATAATCTTGTTACATATAAAGGAAAACTAACTATTTTTTGAAAATCAGCATTTTAAGCCGGTTAAAAGACAATATCTGCAAATCTTGCATTGTACACATTTTGAGCAATAATAATCGAAACCCAAAATTAAAAAGATACATCTCTATTAGATATGTTATCAACCAAGGAAAAACAAAAGGTTTTCAAAAACGTTAAGCTTCGAAAACAAATGCATAATTTCTGACATTTCTAGCATAAATAATCAAAATTAACCATGTATACAACAAGTAAAGTTCATGAGTAAGTTGATCCCTACCTCCTAAGAAGATACAAATAGAAAAATACCAAAACCAAGTCTGGAGGAAATGATAAAAATAAAAATCGGCTTGGTGAACGGGTAGCCCTCATCCTCCCGATCAAGTGTACGGTCTCGGAATCCAAGCCAAGGCCTCTAAGACAAAGAAAAATCAAGACCTAGGTCTCCAAACACATCCTAGAGATAAGGAGGAACAAAATTGATATTAAAATTAAGTCAAACAACACCCAATCCGTAGGCTTTATAAAGCTGGAAAAAGGGGGTTCGCTCGAGCGGCCCTTCAGGCGTTCGAGCAATTGGCTTCTTAAGCCAAGGCTCATAAATCGATGAAAAACGAAACGAGTTTGGGTTCATATGACATGAAATTTTTCAGGATAACACATAAAAATCTAACTCTCATAACCATAAAATGTCAGAGCTGTGCAGCGGAAAAGTTTGAAAAATCGACGTTGTGACCGTGAAAAATGGCATTATGCGATTTTCATGAAATACTAAGAATATATATATATATATATATAGATCAGATTTTAATCAAAACCTATCTTTAGAAACTTGTTGTAAAGATTCTAGAACTTCGAAACCTGATGAGACTACATTGTACCCTTCTCGCGTATGCCCCAACCGCGCTACAACGATCTCAGAGTGTAGGCACCAAATCCGATCGGGACCCATTCTTGCTCTTGGTTTCTTCTCACTTTTTGAAACCAAAAATACAGAAAAAATACAAGAGAGAGGGATAAAGGGGGCGGTGGCTAGAGGGAATTATGGTGAGAGAGATATAATGTGATATATATCTTATATCACAAACCTTGTATATTTCGGTCTTGTTACCTTATTTCTAAAATCAAATTTCGAAACACGATAATTAAGAATAAATATAACCATATCTCTCTCTCACATGGCTGGCCACCCAAGGGAATATTCCATAGGTGAGCCAAATTCTAAAAACTGCCCTGAATATTTAATTTAATTCCCGAATGTCTCTGGCAGCAAAACCGACATTCAAATTAAATTAAATAATTACCGAAACCAACAGGAAATTTTTCCTCACGTATAATGAGCTATGCAAGAGATCATGAGAAAGTATAGGACTTCGGCTAATTGTATGGAAAATCTGGACATCCCTAACTCTATCCCCTAATTAGATCCTTTCTCGTACGAATCAGAACTTACTCCACTAAAGGCTTTGGTTGAACTCTCGACCCTAACCCAAATTATTTCTCAAGTTTCCAATTATAAAATGCACCGAGGTCTCCCCTCATTTATGATTTGGATTCTTTATAGTCGAATTAGGTTAATGATAACCCAGTTCGATTATCCTCTTGTCGTTACAACCATTTCGCTTAACGTATTGAATATACCGGATCAAATGATCTACTGGCCAGATTTTGCATAATCAAACTTATAAGAAAAGCACATGAGAGGGAACTCCTCAACCAAAATCTAACGTAGTTTCCATCAGTTGATTATTAACCATAGGACAAATAACAACAGTACCCAACTCATCGGTATTGTTGATCTCGTAATGGAAATCTCAACCATTGATGACTCGAAGTACTGAACATTAAATGAACATGATCAATCAATCACTTTGGCATTAAGATCTCGCGTAATACATGATAATATGGGATGTTGATCAATTGATATAGTCAGTATAGAATTGATCATCCCGTTGATCACGCTCAATACAGTCTAACTGTACTAACAAATCGAGCTCGAACAACGAATTCCAAAAACATGAATTCGACCCATTCAACCCAGCCAAGACCAGCCACTACAATGATGTGTTACAATCGTGCCAATGTATTGTTTGAGTCCATTGCGATTGTGAGCCTACCTATATATTTTGTCAAAACCTTTGACTCAATCTTCCGCGCTTCATGCACCGAGTCAAATACTAGACAGAATATATAGACTATGCATTCATTCAACATAAGCATAATATATGCAACCATAAATGCAACAACCTCTCAAATATTTCTCATTAATATGCCAGGGATCCAGAATAAAATACATAAAAGCATGGCTTTTCAGTATACAAACCCAACATAAAAATGTAAGCCAAAAACTCACGAGGAAGGATGTCAAATTTAAAATACCATTGATGAATAAGTACTTTAAGTTCGGAAGCCAAACTCTTAAATTTAAAATGTATTGAACATGATCTTAATCTCGACGTGATTGATTGAATCATGTTCGGATGATGATCATTACTTTGAGTCACTAATGGCTGAGATTTCTATGGCGAGATCAATATGACCGGTGGGTTGGGTGCTGACATTATTCATTCGATGGTTGATAATCTGCTGACGAACACCGCGTCCGATATAGGTTAAGGAGTTCTCCCTCGTGTGGTTTTCTTATAGGTTTGATGATGCCAAGCCCGGTCGACAGATCTGTTGATCCGGCATGTCAATAAGTTAAGTGGTGCGGTTGCGAGGAAAAGATGATTTTCGAACCGAGTTGTCAGTAACCTAATTCGATAATCGGAAATCCATATCTTAAACATGGGGAGATATAAGTGCATTTGATAATCAAAAACTCGAGACATAATTCGAGTTTAGGGTCGGGAGTTCAGTCAGGGCCTCTGGCGGAATAAGTCCTGGCTCGTGTGAGAATGGATCTAACTCCGACGTTGAGTTAGGAATATCCGGTATTATCATACGGTTTGCCCGAATCCTATACTTCCACGGGACCGTCATGTAGCCCTTTTATATGCATAGGTTTTTGTTAGGTTTCGGTATTTATTTACTTTAATTCGATCATCGGAATTTAATCGCCGAGACGTTCGAGGTATTAAATAATATGGTTGGGGGCAGTATTGGCAAAGGGTATTTTAGGGAATATCCCAAGTGTGGCCGACCATAGCTAATGTGGGGATATTATTTATTTTGGTAAGTGTATATAGGTAATTTCTTTTTAGGCAATTAAATATACACATGACATATTTTTGGTGTAATTTAATTGTGCTTAAAATATAACAAAATAAATTTATTTTCTCCCTAATTATGGTCTGCCCTAGGAGGATATGTGAGTGTGTATTCTATGCTTAATTTTGTGAAAAAGATAAGTCATGTTTCGTAAAAATTCCTAGAGGATATATATGTTGAGATAGGTATACTTAAAAGCCATGCTATTAGGTATTATCCGGGATCCCAAAAATATTAATGAGATTCAATTGAGAGGATATGTATACAAGGATTCATATTTATTGCATTTATGATGTATGTATACATTTGTTCGTATATCGTGTCCAGTATTTAACTCGTTGCATGAAGCGAGGAAGATCGGGTCAAAGGTTCTGACATATATACAAGGGGCTCACGACCGTAATGGACCCGGACTGTCCATTGGTACGGTTGTAGCACATCGTTATATTGGCTGGTCTTAGCCAGG
>JAULLH010563228.1:0-10328 GCA_035668455.1 Sarracenia alabamensis | reverse complement strand
ATTCGGGTTTTCCCAAATCAGTGCCCAGAAGACCAAGTTTGTTTCAAATAAGTTTGTGTCGTCCCATTCTCAAAAGAAGATGTCCCCAAGATTTCATGACTTTCCCAGAAATAATTTGGGTCGTGCCAAATTAAAAATGGGTCATCCCAAAAGAAGTCAAAGTTGAAGATCAAGCAATTTAGACCGTCCCAAACACTGTCTGTGCCATCCCAGTTTGCTCCCAAAATATAAACTCTCTGTATCTCAATCTGGGCCGTCCTAGTTCAAAACTGTGCCGACCCAAAAGTTTCAGATGATGAAAAGGAGACGACCCCTTCTCTATCCAAGTCATCCTAGTTTTGAGCAACAAAATCTGGGTCATCCCAGATCTAAAAGGGGACGACACCTACGAGAGAGAATTCAAATCTGCGCTTTCCAATGGGAAGATTTTGGTGCATTTAATACTACCAACGGCTACAATAACTGAGGCACTATATATGGATTTATTTTCCCTCCTCTTCAAGGGTGTGAAAACACATTAAACTCCATTGTTCATTGTAATAACCTGAACCTTTTAATTAATAAATTTATTTAAATTAAAAGAATTTCTGGATAACCTGTTTTGATACTCGAAATTTTGTTTTGGATAAAAGAAATATTTTCTTTGCCTCGGTGGGAAAATCTTTTCGGTTAACAAGATTTATTTTGTTGGACGTTTTCGGGTATATTTAGCAAAATTTTATTAAAGTATATAAACACTTTTTTTTATTATTATCATTTCCCCTTCAAAAAAATAAAAATAATAAAATAAATTAACAAAACAAAGGTTTGTTTTTTCTTCGGTCGCGAACACAGAATGGGGAGAGGGGGAGTTCGAGAGTGAGGAAGAGGGAGATTAGAGACGAGAGAGGGAAGAGAAGGTGGCGGCCGCCGGCGCCACCACCACAGACCACCGTCGACCTCCGTCGCCCTATCACCGGAGCCGACCGACGCCGGCAACGGCGAGAAGCAGCACCGAAAAACCAAAATAGGGGGCGCGACCCGCGAGCTTCAACAAGCGATTTTGACTCAATTTTGGGCTCAATTCTTCCAATTTCTTCATCTAAGGTATGATTCAAAGTCTCCTCTACACTTCTAGTAATCTTGTTTGGATTTTAGTTGATGTTTTGTGATTGGTACAGAAATGAGAAACCAAAGCACCGAACGGCTATCGCGGCTTTGATTTGCGATTTGGCTTCGATCGGTTTGATTTTCTTGCTTTTCTTTGGATCCAGGTAGGATTATAGGCCTCTTAAAGCTATTCACTGATATAGATTGTGGCATTTTTTGAGTTCTTATAATCAACTGAATTCTAGGAATTGGCTCTTACCTGACGGGACAAAAATTTGTTTTTTCCTTACT
Source organism: Sarracenia alabamensis (assembly GCA_035668455.1). Classification (NCBI taxonomy): domain Eukaryota; kingdom Viridiplantae; phylum Streptophyta; class Magnoliopsida; order Ericales; family Sarraceniaceae; genus Sarracenia; species Sarracenia alabamensis. The sequence continues at coordinate 8,948 of JAULLH010563228.1, read as the reverse complement.
TTTGGCTTGAATCTTGCAAATTGGATATTGAAACATGTTATAGAGCTTAATTAAAATTTTTCTAGATTTCTAGAAATGCTACGGCTGTACCGAGTTTGGATTTGAGAGAAATAGGGTTTGATTTAGGTATTTTCAGTCCGATTTGTGCTTTTCGACCCTAAAGAGATAATTTTTCGAAATTGGTTTTGATTGTCTGACATTGACCTAGAATGTAACCTATGCTGCGAGTTTGATAATTTTTAGGTAAACGGAACTCACAATCCTTAACAAACAGGTAAGTTGGTAGTTGCGTTCGAGATCCGAACGTTGAGATTTTGAGAAAATAAGCTTGATTATGTGGAGTTGGCATAGAAGTTAGCCTATGGTTTAATTACGGTGATTTTCATATTAACGAAAGTAACTATTGTTAATTAAGCGATAAGTTAGTGATTAAAGTTTTGTATAAAAAAAACTTTGTAGCCATTCTGTAAACTTTTGGCCTCATCTATAATTTCTCGATATTGATAACAATTTTGTGACTTAGACATATTTGGGTGTCCCTGTTATAGCCCAGTTGTTAGCGTTTGAGGCATATTGCTAAAGGTTTCTTGAAGGAGTTCTAGAGCTTTATTTGGGTTATTAATGAGTATCAAATTCTTGAATTTAAAATTAAGGTTGTGTAAAATCACTTGACAATCCTTAGGCTCCTTTCTTAGTAGCCTATGTTTCTATTGGGACACTGCTTGGAATATATGAGATGCATAGGCTAAACCATTGTAGCTGCTTTCATTTGATAAACCGATTATACCTTTTAGGTTATACTTGAACCTAAAACCAGGATTATGGATCTTGACGTGTCGAAGTGTGGGTGATCTACTTGACTATGCTTAGGTGGTTTCAGATCACATCCGACCCTCCATTTATATAATGAATGCACTGATTGTGGTTGGAGTACTTAAACATTTTTAGACTCCCTTATACATAGCCTATGGAGTTGTGGTTAAATTACAGAGTTGTGATTGGGGTTTTGGTGCGTTAGGACACTCAGACTCACTTTTAATAACCTATGGGAGAGATAGTTATATATGAATTTAAAAGACCTTGTTTATGATTGAACTAGGAGTTGGATGTTGAGATATGCATACATAGATTCCTGGAGAAGTTGATGATGTGGCTCTCTTATAATAGCCTAGTGGTTTATGACAGGATTATGTGATCTTGGTTTGGATATCCCTCTGGTTGATATCTGTATGTTATTTGTCACATTCATGTGGACACTTTTGTATTGATATAGATCACACTTCGATGATCTTTAGGCTTCCCTTTTTAGCCTAAACTTGGTATATAAGATCCATTGTTAGATGATCTGTATAGATACCCTTGCACCTTCTGTTTACGGGTACGTGTGCGAAGATCCTTGTGATCTGTTCGAGCACATTGCTTGTGTCTTGTGCTTGATGTTTGTGATTATAGTGTATGGTGGTTATATTCACCAGTTTGGATTGTAAGAACCCAGTAGAGATTAAGGTAGTTATGGCCTGGATTTTTGTGATGTTAGGTTCACTATTTGTGTACCTGGTTGATGAATATTGTGTATACCGGTGTTTTAGTTTTGGACCTGTGGGGGAGTAGGGAGGGGAATCTAAGCCTTCCGACTAGCGTTGATATGTTCGGCGAGGTCGGTCCACGATGAGGTGTTCCGTTGGGGTTGTACAGTGGGGATGGCAAGGCCATCTTAACATACGATGAGGTGACCGTATGGTTAGTCCACGATGGAGCTCCGTGGGGATTGTACAACCGAGGCTAGACTCGTCCGTTACTCCGAGGTGCGTTACTGGTGTGTGCGCATTTGTAGCGTAGAGTTTACAAGCTATGGTATGGGACATAGCTTGTCTACTTTATGATACACGGATGTGTGATTATGTACGCGTAACGTGTATGAGCTATGGTATAGGACATAGCTTGTTTACTTTACGATACATGGTGCGTGATTTGGATTATATGTGTGCATTATTCACATGAGCATTATCATATTATCATTTGTGAGATGTAGATGCACATATTGTAGCTTTTAGCTTCTGTTACAGTTTTGGACACGTGGCACCATGTATCACAATTTGATAGAAGATAGAGGGTTCTTCCATATGCTTTAGGTTACACAGTGTTGTATGTAGTAACCATTTCACCTCTTAATGAGTTAGATCTACCACCACTTGGCAACTTACGCCGGTTAGCGTGCGGAGTGTAGTTATCTACTATATATGCTGGGGTTGTAAGTAAGTTTAATAAGAAAACTTGGTTTTTCAACTGTTATTCTTTTATTCAAAGGCTTTCTGGACAAAATGAGATTTTCATAGTAAAACCTGATTATGCAGGCCCGGTTTGAACTACAAAAATGATTTTGGTTTATTCTTTAAAACCTTTTTACTTATATTACTGCATAACCAGCCTTGTATATCGTTTTTTGGTTTATTTTGTCTATTATCCTACATCTGTGGCTCAGCCACCCTAACATTTTTTACGTTAAGCTAAAAAGGAGCTTTTGGATAACTTGAGCAAGGGTAGGAGAAGCAGCGGTTCACATGCTTTTATTTATTTATTTACATTTCATTCGGATGACTGTATTTATTGTATTTCTTTTCCGTTGTTGGATCACTGTATGGCCATAAGGCCTTTTATCATCTATTGTATGCATGTGAGGTGCCGATGGGTAGTTTACTTTCCGTTTCAGTTTAGATAGTTTTTGTTTTATGTTTTCTTTGTTGGGGTTATAAGAGTCTACGGACCACTTCTGATTTATTGAGCTTTTTGTTTTGTTTTCTGTTGCTTACGGGTTGCAAGAGCCTACGAGCCACCCTTGATTTTATTGATATTTAGAGTTAGTTTGTTGATTAGTACTAGAGTTGTGCCGCATAATGGCTTGATATAGCATAGAATAGCTTAAGAGTGTGGTTGTTGATGCCCTTAAAGGGCTTATATTGATTGCAGATGTCCAGGTAACTGTTTACAAGTTCGCCCATTTTGGGTTTTGGTTCGAAAATAGAGGAAACTCTACCGAAATTTCTAAAAATTTCAAGAGTTAGAATATTTTCCAACATTTTCTTAAAATTCTAAAAAAAAGGAAAATATTCTTGTTTTCTTAAATCAGTGTTTTAACGAAATGAATAATCGGCAAGTGACTCGGTTATTGGACGTTTCTTATTAGATTATTATTTGGTTTAGGTCAGGACGTTACAGACACTTTTCAAAGACGCCCATGATTATTACAAAAAATGCCTGCGATGCCAGCAGATTGGTACAATGACAACAAAGGACATGATGCCCTTGAATCCAATCTTAATTGTTGAGATCTTTGATGCTTGGGGCATCGACATAATGGTAGCATTTCCACCATCCTTTGGATGTGAATACATACTTGTAGTAGTTGACTATGTATCCAAATGGGTTGAAACCGCATCAACCAAATTGAATGACCACAAAGTGGTGGTCAAATTCTTATAAAGTGGCAACTTTACGCGATTTGGCTTCCCTAGGGCAATCATCAACGATGGTGGTACACACTTTCTGAACAAGTATTTTTCATCCCTCATTCGACGCTACTCCATAAAACATAGGGTTGACACCCCATATCATCCACAAACTAGTGGCCAAGTAGAAGTATCGAATATTTTGATAAGAACCGTTCGTTCTTATAGGAGACATTGGCCCGAAAGGCTGGATGACACCCTTTGGGTATATCGTACTACCTACAAAACCTCTATTGAAATGTCCTCATATCGTCTCGTCTTTGGAAAGCCTTGCCATCTGCCAGTTGAGCTAGAGCACCAAGCATATTCAGCTATCAAGACGTTTAACTTCGACATGCCAAATGTTGGCAACCATCGTCGATTACAGCTCAGTGAGTTAGAGGAACTACGTAACGAGGCCTATAATAATGCCAGAATCTATAAAGCTCGAATGAAAGCATTCCATGATAAACATATCCATCGAAAGAAATTCGAGGCCAACCAAAAATTCTAGTTATTCAATGCCAAGTTACGTTTGTTCCCTGGAAAACTCCAATCTAGATGGGAAGGTCTATATGTGGCGACCCACGCCTACCCACATGGTGCCTGCCAGCTACTCAATCCACAAACAGGTAATTTCTTGCAAGTCAATGGGAGAAGGCTAAAACCATATATAGAAGGCATATCAGTAGACCCTGTCACCGAATCTATCAATCTTTCGGATCCAACCCAGTCAATTGAGTAATCGGCTGGCCAAGTCAGGCTGAAAACGTTAAACTTAGCCCTGTTTGGGAGGGAATCCAGAGATATTTCAAATAATGAAGGACACTCCACCTATGCGGACATTGCTGTGTTCAAGTTGGGGGGAGTGATAAAAAGGCAAAACCTCGAAAAATTTTTCAGAATCTTTTGTCTGAATACGTTAAACTACTCTCTTAACTGAGTTGTCCTCTTCGCACGCCGAGGTTAAATAGATCGTGTGCACAGCTCCGGTCAGCAAGAGCCATTTCAAGGAAAAAGTCTCCTTGCCTTAAAACGTAGAGCTAAGAGACAAGGATTCCATAGATGTTGGCTCAAGGAAAGTTGTTATGGACTAGTAGACCACTACAATACACGTTTTAAGGTGTATATTTCTCCCGAGGTCGACATATCTCCAATGTGGTCAAGAGAGGGATGAGTAAAGCCACTAGATGGGTTGAGACTCCTCTCCTTGGCTTTGCAGACAAATCTAGCCATAATGCCCCGAGCTAGCGGCTTAATAAATCCGAAGATTAGATTGAGGATGAACTATAAGAAATCTGACTCTTGGGAATCTGAGTATAAAAGACTCGTGGTTGGCTATGTTAGAGTAACATAGTCATCAATGTAGAGATGTCTGGTATCCGCACGTAAGGCCATTTGTGTTGACAATTTCTTTTGGCCTATGAAGTCCTAGAAATTGTTTTCATGCTTAGAGACATTAGGAGTTGTAATTTTAGGTTTTTATTTATTTTTAGGCCTAGTTTCATTTCTTTCAGCCATCTAGACGGAATTTACCACTGTCCGGACGCCACGTCACCCAACGGCTTGAAATTCAAAAACACCGTAAAAACATACCAAACGTCACCGTTCGGACGGGATCAAAACGTTTGGACGGAATCCCAAACATCAGCCAATCCACATCCGTCAATCGTCATCCAACATTCAAAACCGTTCGGACGTTAAACACACCATCTAGACGGAAGTCCAATCGACGTCACCTCGGAAAAGAGCGACAATTAAACCGATCGGAACCATCGGGGCACCCGTCGTGATGGTACACAACCATCCGAAGGGTATTGAGTCATGTCCGGATGTCCCGCGGCTATATAAACCACCACCGTGCCCCACACATCTTCACAACAGTCAAAACCCTTCTTTCTCTCTACAATCCTCTCTTTACCTCCCTCACAAACACGTCTTTGCGATGATGCCACGACTCACTGAGAAAGCCCGGCTAGCCCGACCTACTCAACAACGAGGTCTTTATCCACCGAAGAACTAGGATCACACCATTGTCACCTCCCCACCACAAACAAATAGATTAGGCCCCATAGGACACAACCCAATCTTGTACACCTACCATGGGACACAACCCAATCTTGGGTCCCACCCTCGACCCACACCACACACTCACGCTACCCATCCTTTTGACACTCTCCATCCCCACCATCTTATCTGAACCCCATCTATCCACACCCAACCTCCATATCTACCAACCAATTTTCCATACACCCCCCTTTTTCCCTAAGCCCACCACCACTTCTACCACCACCCCAACAACTCTCCCGCTTCATACCCTTCAGCATACACCTCCCCTTGATTGTCCCCCACCTACACCATCCTTACCCTCCCTTCTACCCCAAATTGTCCCTCACCTACATCGTTACCCCACCTCCCTAACATATCAACAACCGACACCTTCTTCTAATCTACCACCATCCCGTCCCTAGTTACCACCACATAGCCCCAAACACACCCCTTCCCCAAAACTTGTTTTCTGTATTATTTTCATTCCCTTTCTATTTTTGTACTAGCATATTTTTTCTTCTCATAGGCCTTTGGCCTGAATTTTGTACTCTGTTATATGAAATCAAATGGAATAAAATGTAGTGTTCAGTTTATTTGTTCTTATCTGTTGATTACTTTATTCTTATCATGCTCTTTACTTGCTTTATCTATATGAATGTGACATTTAAATTAACTATGCAATTCAGTAAGTTTTCACATGTTGGACAACATAAACAGCTGCTGCACATGTTGACAACTTTTCTATCCATTTATGTTAACCTTTCTTTTGTCCAATGAGGACATTGTACAGTTTAAATTGGGGGTGAGAAACTTACTAATATTAAAAATGACAAAAAGATATATTTTTTTTTCATATATGAGTATGCAAAATTTTTTGCTGAAATATGTTGTCTGAAAAAGTTAAAAATAAAATTGTAAACAATGTATTTTTCAATGAGAGAAACAAGAGTTAATTTTTAAGTTTTCAAAAGTTTTGAGTGAATAAGGATCGAAACCAAACTACCTGGTATTCCTTGCACACTATATTAATTGTTTAAACTAGCATGCCAATGAATTTTGATAGGAAAGGATAATTAAAAAGAGAGAAATGATGAAGACTTAACCCTTAGTAAGCTTTTGTGCCATATCTTTTGTTCTGAGGGAATTATTACATTTACTCATAAATAATATCTTTGACTTCAACCAATATTGTTGTGAGTCTTGTTATCCTTCTTTTTGACTGAGAAATTGAGAATATGCACCTAACTATGCTTCTGAAAAATGTATTAAATTTTGGGAAAGGATATTAGGTCATCTTTATATTTTTTAACCTGTTCGTTTTTTCATGAAAACATCATCCCTAGGCCCCCACTTTGAGGTATATATAAAAAATATAAGCCTATTTTCTTTCCAATACCTACATAGAATCCAAAAGGCATTATTTGAATTTATGGTAATTGGAAAGGAATCGAACTTACAAAAGAAGAAGTTACCGCCAGAGATTTTGTTTTCTACATGCCTAAAAGAGGTGTAGCAGTGGTTCAGCAGAGACACTCATTTTGCCATACTCTTTCGATAAATGCATTAAAAAAAGAAAAATAAAATAAAATATATGAATAAAGAAGAAAGTATTTATCAAAATAGTTGTAAAAATGAGACATAGACTGCTTTGACAGTTTGACGTAATAGTAGTGAGGTAATGTCACCACATTGTGATACATTTTGATGTGCCGAGGATGTGGTATTAACATCCTATTGTAGACAAGCTATGGGAGACGATTCAGTGATGATGACATGATTACACCACACTGAGCGACGATTGACATGACAGCACTATGGTGTCCTTTCTGGTAACTATTTAATCAAGTAGTGCTATATACTTGACCCTAGCCGATAAAAGCTGCATATCTATTGCTACAACCAAAAATAAAGTCCTTGTTGATCCTAAGAGATAATATGGTTTGATGAATTTTAAACAAAATTCTCAATAATCAGTATTCAAGTCACGAGATTATAGTCAATTTCTTTGAAACTCCGTTCTTTAAGTATCAAGGGTATGTGTTAAAAACTTGATTTGCATATTTATAACCTCTACCACATACCTTGAGTGATATACTTATAGCCTGTTTCTGAGTGATTGATTCTGAGTGAATAACTGGTGAGATTTGAAGTCAAGATCTGGTTGATTTATTTGTTTGGAATTTGATAGATTCAAAAACATGTATGTTAATGATTGGTTAAGTTCACACACACACACACACACCAGGTATAAGGTTGAGAAACTTATCATGAGAAATTTTACAGTTTAAAGATTACTCTATTTAAAAGTTGAGAATACAGAAATTTACAAATTTATCTTTAAAGTTCTCAGATGATATGTGATAGCCTGTTGTGTTGGGACTATGATACTACTATATGTGTTTAGATAATATATTTTCCTATTCTTTCATTTTCTCTTTCCTGTTTTATTTATGCTATGCTCAAGGACTAGCAAAGTGTAAGTTGAGGGTTGTGATCGGCACTCAAAAGTGACGATTTATACCAATTAATTTATGCTATGTTAGTCCCAATTTGTTATCTAATATTTGTTTTTGTAGTGTTTTTGTGTATAAGACAAGAATTGGATGAGTCAGGCAAAATAGTCACAAAACAGCCATTTTAACAATAAAAATGATGCAACAAAAAAAATACCAACAAGACAAAACAAATCGCCTGGACGTTTTAAGACAACAGTCCAGACGCTCATGTCAAACATCCAGATGCCAGCCCACGAAAGTCCAAACGTCCATGACTCCGACCGTCCAGACACTCTTAACAATCGTCCCGATGCTAATACCAACCTTCCAGATGCCATGATGCCTACCATCCCAACGCTCCGAAACAGGAAACTAACATGGCCTCCAAGCGATTTTTGTTCAGATGCTGGAGCAAAACCTCCTAGATGCTCCGAGCCATAGTTGCTAAATTTGATGCCATGGAAAAGCTATAAATAGGGCCCTAAGCCCCTCATTCTAAACCATCTCTCATCTCTCAATACAATTCTGATATCTTCTCTCATCCCTTTGGCCCCTGGCCAAGTCACCTTTGGAAGGTTCTGATAGTGTGTGTATAAACCCGAGAGGGGGGGTGTGAATTGGACTTTAAAAAAAATATTTGATTTAAAAAAAAAATAAGTCCAAACACGTGAAGTGTGAAACAAATTAAAGCGAGATAAATTAAAGAAAAATTAAATAAAGAGTAAGGGTTAGAGAAAGCGACACCACTTACAAGGTTCGGCGCGTAACGCCTACGTCCTTGCCTCTAGAAACGTGCTAGGAGAATTTCACTATCTCTCATTCGACTATGCGGAGAAGCCTCTTTCCTTCAGATAGGCGGAGTAGCCTCTCCTGAGAAAAACCTTTTCTCAAGTACACGTACTTTTGAGAACCACGTCCC
>JAULLH010563227.1:0-15739 GCA_035668455.1 Sarracenia alabamensis | reverse complement strand
GTTGTATCTCTTCTCTCTTTTCTCTTTACTTAACTGCTTGTCTCTTAGACCTGTGTGCTTGTTTTAAAACTAAGAAACTATTTTCAAAATAGTTTAAAATCTGCTAATCAACCCATTCACCCCCACCCCCTTGGGTTGATACTTGGACCTACAGTTGAGATTTGTGTTACCTGCCCCTTTGGGGAAGGTAGGGATGTGAGTGCACAATTCCCTTGGAAATTCATGTATGCTGCGATGCTTGGGTGGTTATGATAAGTTTGGCTCTTATGAACTTGCCGTTATTGTGGAAACATCTGTAGCTTGCCTGATTTCCAGAACCAAGATAACGCAATCCTGTGTATGGGATACCCAAAGAGTTGAGTGGAGGTTCGCATCACGTAGTCAACGTGATAGTGCAGAAATGCGGATGGCTGATGTAGCACCCAACTGTCGTAGATTCACCTTTTAATTCAGAGCTGGTATGAGTTAAAGACATGATCTTAACTTGGGGCGTTGTAGCTAAGTGTTGGCATCTCTGTGACAGCCAGGATATTAGTAGAAGTGTCGGGGGTGACCAACTGTTTGTAGTTGGTGGCTCCATTCTCTGGTTTGTAGTACGATGAGACCATGGGTGTGACGATTTGGTGACCATGGCAACCTTCAAGGAGTGCTAAGTTTGCTTAGGAAGGTTGAATGCATACCCCTCACCTATCGAAGAGATACGACGTTAGGTGGTTTGGTGTTTATCGCAAGGATTTGGAAAGAAAAATCCCTTTTTCTTTCCCTAAGTGGTGAGAACTGCTTGCGGTAGTGCATGTATACCATACATGCTGAGTTACGACCAGTGGTGTGGGTCGTGACTACATTACTTGGGGCATTGGGTGGCTTCAGCGAGTCACACGTGATGCGCTGGACGTGTTGTTTATGATTCGTTGTAAGTTGGTGCTAGAGACAAACCAGGTGCATTTTCGACTTCTAGCCATAGCCTTGGTACATTATTCAAGAATGAGTCGGTTGATGCCGTATGGTACCTTGACGAGTCGAGGGAAGTACGTTTGATTAAGACCACGTCCAGATTTGACTTGGTAGACATGAGAGGGACTCGCAAGGTGACGCTTGCGACTATGCTTTTGTTTTGGAGTATGATCCTAGCTACGTCAGTTGGATCTGTGGGTCTCTTAACTTGAGCATAAAAGTTGAGAGCTTAGATTGGGTTATGCTAGATGGGTCCTCTACTCGGTGCGATCTTCCGCATCGTACGTTTGAGATCGTGCACTTTTGTTGCGGGTCCGTGCATGGTTGAGGAGTTGTTTGGACCGTTTCACGTAGCTACTTGGGACTCCTGTCCATCAGAGAGGCCTTATGATGTACGAGGCTTTAGGCCTCCTTGTCTTTGATCGAGACCCTCAGGTTTTGAGCAGGGTTCTTAGTCATCTGTGAGTATTCGCAACACGTAAGTGCCACGTTTCGGAGTACGGTATACGGATTGGTGTACCGGTCTGGTAACCTACAGACCAGTGTAATTGTCCATTTACACCAGGTGCCCATCCCTTTTAGGGGCATGTCTTGATCAGCGTTACAGATTGGATGTGTTGGGGGTGTGTATGTTGGCGTTAAGTGCCTTTCATCCATTGGCCGCGCTTACCAACTATGACACCTGTCTATGGGTATATAGATAGCACCGTTTGAGGGGTATACAACAGACCAGATTGGTCAGTGAGGCGTTGGACAGACCTGAGAGAACCCGTCCTGTTGAGAGGCCGAGGTTGGTTAGTGAGGTGACCAAGGAGATAGTGATCCTTTCATCATGTTGGTCACGACGTAGAGACCGTTGGAGTTCGGTGCGACGGACTACGTTTCCTTACGGGTTTTCCCTGGGAGGGGATCGAGAGGTTTGGTTGGAGCGACAAGCTATCGCCGCATCTTTTTTTTGGGTCCCTTTTCTGTTCGAGGGAGAGCTGATTGGGGTTGTGGAACACATCTTGAGTTTGCCACCGTAGTTATCGTCTGTTCGGGATGCTTACCATTTACCCATGTTATGGGGGTGTGAGCCGGGTTCGTCATGCGTTCTTGACTGGTTGGACCAGAGAGTTGATGATGACGTTACGTTTAAAGGGCAACCCATTCGGGTCCTAGATTTTGGAGAGTGGGTTTTGCGAGGCAGAACCCTATTACCTGTGCACATCTTGAGGAGTGTGGATTTCGGGTACGAAATCCCTTTTAGTGGGGGAGGTTGTAACGGTGTGACCTATTTCAATCTCGAATTTTAAATTAAACCCGGTTTAAAACTTTTAATATTTAAAACTTTTTGGAGAATTGGTTAAATCTTTGGAAAGATTTAAAATTCGATTTTGATTTGGGGTTGTTAAATTGAACCAAGGGTTCTAGAACCTCAGGAATATTACTCTGGGGTATCGGGTTGAGTTTCGGGCCAATCAGGCCAGAACGAGCCTCGAAATTTAAAATTTTCGAAGTGGGCCTACAGTAGAGGCGTGCTCGAGCACGGTAAACCCCGCTTGAGCGCGGGGTCGCGATGCAGACTGGTATAAAATCCTCGTTATATCGCATTTTTGCCTCATTTCAACCATAAATCGGTAAAGAACACTTCTAGAGAGTTGAGGGCTGTTTGGGGGAGATCCTTGGCTGGTTTTAGGCCTTGTTTGCTGAGTATTCTAAAGCTTAATATTTAGAATCTTGAGATTTAAGTTTTTTTTTTATTGTATTTTCACCGAATCTATATTGATTCTAGGTGACTTTTGCTGAGATTTAAGTTTCGTGGGAACTGATTTGCTCACCATCTTCAACCCAAAGCTAGGATTTATGCTAATCCTTGATTTATGTGGTTTTATGGGTTGTATTTTTATGTTTTGGTTGAGTTTATTAGGATTTTATTTAAAAATCCAAAAATTAATTAATCCATGCTTAATGTATGCATGATTTGATGGATATTTATGCTAAACTAGCATGTTGTAGAGTGTCTTATCTTGTTAATTTGGTGCTCCAATAATTATGACGAAAATCATGCTTAACCTAGGGTTTATGATTTGGGGGTTTTGGTGAAAATTGGGGTAATTAATTTGTTAACCCTAATTTTATATAATTGACCTTGATTAGATGTAATTAGGTCACATGAGAGTTGTTATGGACATTAATATAGCTATGTTGTTTGAAAATCGGGTGGCGGTATTTTGGCGGTTATATGGGTAAGCCTAGGCATACCCTAATTTTTAGACTTAACTATGCTTGTGTAATATATATTTACCTTGCATATTAATTCTTAGATGAGTAGTGAGTATGTGGTGGGAATTAACATGGATAAGCCTAGCCATATCCTTGATTCGAGACTTAATTATGCACGTTTAGCTTGATAATGCCTTGTATAATATTTGTGGGCTTGTGGGTGGTTGTTGAGTAGGATTGATAGGAATAGGGCTATGTCTATTCTAATAAAAGCTTATTATGTAACGAAATTGAGTCTTTACATGATATGTGCTTTGTTAGGACTTGACGTGGACAAATCGAGGCATATCCTTAGTTAATGGCATAATTATTATATGTTTGCATAATTAGCCTTGTATGTTGATGGTAGTGGTTGATGGGTGTGAGATATTAAGTGAATAGGCCTAAGCTTTTTTCCAATAGGAATTAATTGCATAATGATAATTGATTCCTTACTTGATGTGTGTGATGTTAGTATTGATGGTGACCCCGTGAAGGGGATCCCACACATATCCCGCGGAGAGAATACCTCATGTTGATGAGGATGGTGATGACAATTTCGTGGAGGGGATCTGTTACGATAGATTGAGGTGATGGTGATCCCGTGGAGGGGATCCCACACATATCCCGCGGAGGGGATACCTCATGTTGATGAGGATGGTGATGATGATTCTGTGGAGGGGATCTCTCACGATAAATTGAGGTGATGGTGATGCCGTAGAGGGGATCCCACACATATCCCGCGGAGGGTATGTCTCATGTTGATGAGGATGGTGATGACGATTCCGTGGAGGGGATCTCTCACCTTATCCCGAGGGAACTTGTTTGTAGTCCCTACCCCCGTAGTGGTTGTCATATGACATCGACGGGGTCTAAAAAGGGAGTTTACTTCATTTGGTTGAGAACCGTAAATAAGGGGTGGTTCAGGTGGAGCCAAGAATCCCTAGTTAGGGTCATCACCATTGTAATGACCCGGATGCCCATTTTCTTTGGCCGGGGACCGTAAAACATGGGAATGGTCCTTACGAGGGTCAAGGCTCGGGTAGGAGCCAAGGAGCTTTACTTATAATTGTTATTATAAGTGTTGGTGTGTCATTGGTTTGTGTGTGGAAAATACTTATTTTTTCACAAGGATTAGGCAAACTAAGTTTTGGGCTATAATAAGCCAACTTTAAATTTAGTTATATTTATATTTAAACTGTTGCATAATAACCTCGCATAGCATGCATGCATATTTGATTATCATATTTTCTACAAGTTCTGGCTCATAATGTTGTTTTAAGACAACATTCTAGGTAATCATGGCGAGGAGATTCCTGAAGCTTAGACACATGGACGTGAGGCTCTCCCAAGTCACATTTGATGAGGGAATTGGTGGACCTTGATTATAGCATGCTTCTTTATCTCTTTTGAATTTTGTTCTTGTTCCCTATTTTTGGAAGGAATGCAATAGATTAACATTAGGTTTGTCCTATTTCGATTCCGGATGATTGTAAGGCCATAAGGCCATATACATTATGTTGCATACTTATTGAGAGATGTTGGGGTATTTTGGTTTAGTTGGTTAATTTAAATCAACTTTAAATTGTAAGTTTTAACTTGTAATTAAGGTTGGATGTTGCCTTAATATTTTATAATATCTCTTGGAGAGTTGAATGATCTTAGTGATGTCCAAATATTCCTTGAATATGATAAAACCAGATTTTATGTCCAAAAGCATGTGCATGATTTCCTTAGCATGAAACATTCTGGATTGGGTGTGCTCGAGCGGGACCTATTGTCCAACGGCACTTTGATTTGTTTACTTAATGATCAGTTTTTATGTTATTCTTTTGGGCTAAATCCTTAACACTGAAAATTGAGTACTTTCGTGTGGACATTACAAAGGAGAATTTCAAAAGCAAAGTTTTAAACGGACAAACATTTTGAGTTTTCTTGATTGAAGAATTGATTGAGTCTAATTTTAGTTCGCTTCCGGTTAGTATGTGACCCGGTCTATCTCCCGTTCATTTGAGTCATGTTTAATATAAAAAGGTCAGGATGTGACAACTTGGTATCAGAACTTAGGCTCAAATACTTTGGAACCGTGGAAAAGGGGTGCGCCATATCGTGAGAGATGATCAGCATGTTGCACTCATAGCTTGTGTGCTACCTGATTTATATGCGCATGCTATGTGGTTATGTGGGTATGAAGGTAGTACTTTAAGGACGATATTTCTTACTTCGGCGTCCGGTTTACTAGTTTGAGGTTCCATTTAAAAGGCGCTTAGCTAACGCCCATTCTACTTAGAAATACAGACGAGTGGTTCGGATTGAGATATCACTCCGATGAGCCTTCTCGGTGTGTGATGACCGGTGATGATGCTTACTAGATATATATACTCTTCCTTTATATATCTGCTAGCATGTTGTTCCTTGACTTGTTGTTCTTGAACATTGATTGACTTATCCTGAGGGATGAGACTATGACTTTGAGCTGTACTTGACCCAATTGTCCTTAGGACATGAGTTGACTTATCTGCGGGATAAGGTCACGGTTATAGATGGTGCTCGACCCATGGTTGGGCAATTGCTTATGAGATAGTGAGACTTCATACATGTGGGAGTAGGATTATGAGGTTGAGTAGGCTTATATATTAGACGACCATTTCAGTAGGTCTGTGTTAGCTGTAGTGGTTTGCGTACCAGGAGTCGTGTGCTCTTGCGCCTCATTTTAACCTTGCGGGCCGAGTACGACCCAACGTGTATAGGTAGAAGGCCTTGTACGAGATGATGCGGACAGGAACATAGTGGTACCGTAATGTGTTGTGATCCTTGTGGAGTAGAGATCATGATAGTGAGTTCTCTCATTCGAGAGATATCTTTAGCAGTCGTGACGACGATATGTCATTGCTAGTGACCTGTTTTAGGTTGATGTATCACGCTGGGGGTGTAAGTTGGGGAATTCCTCCATTTCAGAGTGAGCATTTGGCACCGATTGTGAGGATCAGAGATCGATCGACGGGTTTGAGACCTTGTCAAGATATGGTGTTCGATATATGGCCTGGACCACCTTAGCGAGTCTCTCGGGTCTTATGGAGAGAGGATAGGGTACTCCTGTCACAGTTGGGGATCCTTCTGAAAGTTCCACCTATGACGGATGAGTTAGATGGTACTAGCGGTATCGTTGGCATGATCACAACCATGAGGGCTACGGTTACGTATAGCCTATTAATCGTCGGGACAATTAACGGCTTGTGGTGTGGGGACGCTTCCCTTAGTGAGTGCGGAGGTGTATGATTTGGAGGCCGGGATGGCCATTCCAATGTGAGGCACTTTGTGTATTTTAAAATTGATATGCACTTAATGTGTCCATTCCAAATGGCGGTGCTGAGACCAACATTGAATATCAGTTGGCCACTGGCTTGTTTACCTTTTCCATTTCAATTCTTGAGGATAAATTATTCATATGGGTCATTTAATTCATATTTTCTCATTATCTTTGAAAAACTCAAAAAATATTTTCTCATTAACTTTGAATTCCCCACTATACTTAATTTCATCATATTCGCAATTTTGTTTCATCACAATAAACTAATTGATATTTTGTGAACATAATAATAACTGTAAATTTAATTGACTATTTTTGGACTTTTGATAAAACCATTCGAGCATGTATTTAAATTTGTTAAAATCTATATTTTTGTTGGGTAGTCTTAGTACATGATCAAATGCACTCACACATTCATGCACATCTTTAGATTGATCCAAGGACCCCTCCTAACCATTTTTGGACACACATTATCAAAGAGCCTACTGGCACTTGCTATGCGCTCGAGCACTATTCGAACGCATGTCCAGTGCTCGCTAGCGCTTGTAGTGTGCTAGAGTGCTTCTCGAGCGCCTGAATTGATGCCCTAAATTGAAAATTTTCAGAGGACACCGTCCGCTTAGTGCTCGCCTGTGCTTACAAGGCGCTCGCGAGGCGCTTGAGCGTTGGTTAGGATTTTTGAACCCCCACCTTCATACGCGTTTTAGCAGTGCTCAATGGCGCTCGAGCACTTATGACATACTTGAGCGCTTATAAAGTGCTCGTAATGCATTTGAACAGTGCTCAAGCACTACATTAATACCTTAATAACATTCGTTTCATTCATTTTAATGTGTAAACCAATTAACATGAATCTCAACCATGGACCTTAACAAATTTAAGGTTTAGCTTAGAAATCTTTCAATTTCAAAAGTTAAGTTATTAACTTAACCCCAGACCTCTTAATCCATTTTCACATGCATACCACTAATCCCAATCTGCGTGTTTACAAACTCATCATTTATGGTGGTTTAATTCAATAAAATGTTTAATTTTATTCTCACAATCATTTGACCTCTAACCGATCAATTCAATTAAAATATTTAGGGTTTAATTAAAAAATCTTTCAACTTCATCTTAATAATTCAAAAACCAAACCCTAGATTCTATTTGGATTCATATACATATGTTTTTAACTTAAATCATTCACCTAAACCCACCAATTTATTCAATTCATTAGAAATAAAACCATTTCAATCATTCTTAGATTAGCTTTTAGTCAAAAGTTTACCAATCTTAAGACTTATATTTAAACAATAAAAATCCATCATATATAAGCGCAAATCTTCAAAAATAATCTAATACTTACCTCAATGAAGAATCTGATTCACGCATGCTGTAGCCCTTGTGAATAAATGATGTAGACGACGCGCTTGGATCATCAGCGGTCGCATATAGATGAACTTTGATCAACTCTCTAACCAAAACAAAAGAGAACGACACATGAATTAGCTTCTAAAGAGTCTCTCTAGGGTTTTTCCGTAGCTCTAGAAAGAAAATATGTTATGGTTATGAAAAATCAGCCCCCTAGCATTGAAATATAATAGTTTGTTTCCCAACAGTTTGCTTAAGCTGTCCTCTGACCGCTCGGGTTGTCATAGCTTTTAGCGACAGTTTTTTGGCCTTTGACGACAGTTTTGTGGCTTCTAGCGATGGCTCGGTAGTATTAGTGGCAAAGTTTTGACAGTTTTGTTTCTTGTTGCGAGATATTATTATTAGTTTAGTTTTTCTTCTTTGTTTGTTTATCGTATTTCCGAAAATTCCAAACCCATCAACATATTTTTGATTTTATTTTATTTTTCATCGTCAATAAATTTAACCCAGACAGTTAAATCAACTATCTTTATTTGTCGTAAATTCATAATAGACCGGGTCGTTACACATGTAGTTCAAAAAATATAATTAATTTTGTGTATGCTGTAGTAATATTAGAAGTAATGTGAGATTGTTAATAATATTGGTACCCATAATATTAAAACAACTATTCATTATATAAAATTAATTGTATTATTAAATTATGTTCAAAACGTCTTTAGGCACAAATAATTACTAGTCTATACTATAAATGAGAATAATTATGTTGATATTCTTCACACATGACATTTATCATAAATTTATCTTCTCCTTCTTTCTCTAAATTTGAATTTTTTCTCATTTCACTTTAAATTCTACCCCTTTTGTTTATCATTCATAAAAGTTCAACTTTTTCTTTATTTTTCATAAAAAAAAAATATAGTTTTCATATATACACATGCGTATTTTCCTTTTCGTTCAATTCGAATTAGTTTATGATATAAAAAATAGTATATAAGATACAAGCAATATGATAATCACAAAATATGAGAATTACAAAACCAATAGGACATAATTTTATTTATACAAGGTTATTGTTTTAAAAGTCCAAAATAACGATCTTACTCAAAACGACGTTGTTTGACTTATATATGGATATCTTTGCAAAACTACAAGTTAAGCTGATTTAGGAAACCAGATATTTGGATTTCTTTTATAATAGTATCGATATTAGGAGTACGGTGAGATTACTACAAATTCTCTACTATATTATCACCTTTAATATTAAAATAATATTTATTATTTAAAATTAATTTTATAATTAAATTATATAAATGAATATAATTACTCGTACCTAACAATTTACAAATTTTGGAGACGTGATTTTTTTACAAACATTTAATACGTGTAGTGTTTCTCAGATGTTAACACGTGGCATTTATCTTGATTGCCTAGGCATTAAGATTGGGAGCCCCAAAGAATATTCATTTACTTCATAATGTGAGAAACCATTGAAAGAGAGAGAGAGAGATGTGCGAGTGTGAGTAGTGTAACGAATTTCTTCTGTTTCTCTTTTTCAATTCATCTGTTCTTGAGATTTCTCTTGTTTTGATTCATCATTTTTTATGGTATCAGAGCTTTAATCACTTCTATGAGTCTTTCGATCCTTGTTGTGTTTTTTTTTCTTTTTCTCTTCGATCTTCGATTTAGATTTGATATGGTTTCGATTTTTTTAGACGTGTGATTGTGTGATTCTTTGATAAAATTAGTTCTTTTTCTCTTACGAGCCCTATTTTTTTCGGCGATAGGGTTTCCCGATTGTACTCCTTCGATTTCAACACTATTTTGATGTATCTTCTCAGATCGTATTCAACAATGATGAGTTTTTTTGATCTCAACTCTATTTGATGTTAGATATAATCTGTAAGTTGAATCAGTGAGCCCTAGTTCTTAGATGTTCATATGGCCACCACGACCGGATCTTCATCATTTTTGCTTCCGTCAAGTCTTAATATGTTTGTTAACGAATCTCCATTCATTTGTCACAATGAAATTAGATTCCGCCAATCTCATTGTGTGGAGAAGCCAGATTCAAAATATTCTTCAAGCAACAGATCTCCTTGGCTATGTTGATGGTTCGGTATGTTGTCCACCGCTTAAGGTCTGTGATGGATCAGGTAAAGTTCTTGATAATCCTAAGGCTATTTTGTGGAATAAGGATGGCTTTCATCTACTTAGTTGCATTACTGCCACTTTGACACCACCGGTATATACCATCATTTTATATTACAAGCATTGTCATGAGGTATGGTCTCTCTTACACAAAGAATTTACTTCTCTGTCTTGGTCGCATGTTCAACAACTGAAAAATAAGCTTAATGTTGTCTCCAATAAAAACAAATTTTTGGATCAGTATCTTGCTGAGGTTAAGGAAATTGTTGATATGCTTGTATTGGCCGCTTCTCTTATTGAGAATGAGGATCGTATTCTCGTTGATCTAAATGGGTTACCGGGGGAATATAATGCATTTAAGACTTTTATTAGAGCAGCCTTTGCTTCTATGTCCATGTAAGAACTGTTTTCTCTTCTCTGTTCCAAGGCTGTGCATATAGAAAACTAAGTTTGCCTTCTTCCCCAAGTGACTTGAGTTTAGCTTATGCAACCTCGACTATTAATTCTCAATCCTCCACTAGAGGATTTGGACATTCTAGAGGAAGGCCTTTTACAGAGGTCGAGGACAGTAAGGCCAACGTAACTCAAGAAGGGGAGGAGGAAGGCAAATCAAACTTCCACCCCTATTTCTTTTCAGACTGGACCATCACAACCAGTTACATGTCAAATTTGTGGGAAACTTTATCACTCAACTTTGGATTGTTGGTATAGAATGGATGGAAGCTTTCAGTCCTTGCGTCAAGATTCTAATTCATAGACTCAGCCCAGACCCTGGACTACAACGCCCGCAACCTCTCTACTTGGTTTTAATCAGAATTGGTATTTGGATTCGACTACAACATATCATATCACTAATGAACTGAACAATTTGTAAATTCATCAACCATATCTTGGTTCTGATCGAGTCAAAATAGGTGATGGGTTTCTTCTTCCCATTAATAATACAGGCCAAGGCATCCTTCTTACCCGTACTACCACTTTTTCTCTTAAAGCTGTATCTTCTAGTTCTTGTATGAGCCAGACTTTTTTCGCTCCTACTATTTCTTCACCATTTGTTTAGCATTCTAGACTTGGACATCCATCCTTTGCTAAAATGTAAAGTATTACTAAAGTTTTGTATGTTTCTTTTTCAAAACAAGATTTTTGTATACATTGTTCTGTGGCTAAGAGCCATAGATTACCCATTTCTGCTTCTAATTCTGTAGCCAATAAATCAGGGTCATTCATTCATAGTGATCTTTGGGGACCCTCAATGCTGAAAATTCCTGTTTCAAATACTATATTCTTTTTTTGAATGATTTTAATCGTTTTGCTTCCTCTTCATTATAAATATGAGGTGTATTGCAAGTTTACTGAATTTATGACTTATTTTGAAAATCAATTTCATACTCATATTCAGACTTTTTGGACTGATTGTGGCACTGAGTTTTTAAACAATAAAATGAAATCCTTTTTGACTTCCAAATGGATTTTTATCGGTATAGTTGTCCATATACGTGTCCATATAATGGTGTGGCTGAGCGTAAACATCATTATATTGTTGAGATGACTATTACTTTGCTACATCAATCTTGTGTGCCTCTCATGTTTCGGTTTGAGGCAACAACTACTACTCTTTATTTGATAAATCAGATGCCCTCTTTTAGACTACACAATAAGTCTCTAATTGATGTTTTGTTTCAATCCCCACCTGAGTAGACTATGTTCAAAGTTTTGGGTGTTAATGTTTTCTTTAGTTTAAGCCTCATATTTCTCATGAACTTGCTCCTAAGTCGAAACCGTATGTTTTCGTCGTCTATCATTCTCTTGCCAAGAGATATCGTTGTTTGGATACATTGATTGGGCAAACTTATTTGTCTAGACATGTTCTTTTCAATGAGACTATTTCTGTTTTTTCGGTTAGTAATTTTTCTTCTCAGTCTCCATCTTCAACTTCTCCAGTTCATTTACACAATTTCTTTTGGTCGTCTTCTCCGTCCAACTCTTGGGGGCATGACCATAATAGTGTTCCATCTTCAGTTCTGATTCTTATACATTCTCTTAGTTCTAATTCTGATTTTGATCATTCTAGTTCTTCCTGTTATGACTCTCCCAATTCCAGTTCAACATCTTGTTTTGTTCCATATTCGGCATCGCATTTTCCTATTCAGTCTCTTCATCCTTCATCTCATGTTTTTCTTCTTCTTCTTCACTTATTTCTTCTCCTATACCTGTATCTGATGTCCCTGTCATCAATGTCCATCCTATGAAGACTCGATCACTATCCAAATTGGTTCCTACTGTAGCTGCATAACCTACTGTTACTGTACAGTCTAATATTACTGCATAATCAATGGCACTTAAATCTTCTGTTGCTACACAATCTCACAAGTATGTACTGTCACTTGATTTATGTGAGCTGAAGTCCCACAAAGACGCTATGACAAATTTACATTGGATTGCTGCTATGAATGAAGAGTTTTCAACTCTTTAACATCAAAAGACCTGGATCTTAGTACCCCCACCTTCACATAAAAATGTTATTGATTGTAAATGGGTATTCAAACTTTAAAAAAAAATTATGATGGGTCGATTGATAGTGTTAGTATATTTGCTATTCCCGGGTTAAGTACAAAACCATTGTGTCTATACCTTTGATTTTGGGTTTGGGATCTCGGGCGTTTGTGTCTAGTTCCTCCGTCTAGATCACATTTAGCAGACTCGCTCCAAATCCAGGCCATAGGGCCAAGTACATATTTTGCATATTTGGAGAGACTATTGTATATTGTTGGGATATATTGGGTTCATTTATGGTTTGCCTAACTTACTTTTCATATAAACTTTTTATCATGCATATCAATTTTGATTGTGAATATTTATGGTTTGGAGTATGGATTGGGACTTTTAAAAATGGTTTTATGTAAAATTCTTGTGCTTGATTATTAGGTACCAAATGACACTTTATTGCTTAAAGCAAACTGTTAGTATTTTGGCTATTCCCGAGTTAAGTATAAAACCATTATGTCTGCACCTTTGATTTTGGTTTTGGGATTTCGGGTGTTTGTGTCTAGGTCTTCCGTCTAGATCATATTTAGCAGACCAACTCCAAATTCGGTATCAGGTATATGACACCCCCATACACACACCCATATGCATATTACATTTATCATATCATATTCTTTAGGGTAAATTGTGTTTTTGTTTCCTTAGAAAATTGATGAATTTATCATGAATTCTAGGCTTTGGTGCGTGAAAGGGGCACGTACACCTTCAAGCGCCTTCGATCGCTCAAAGAGCGCTCGAGCAGCTTCAAGCGGCCAATATTATTTGTACCTATTTCGATAAGTCGAGAGTTGAGATATTGATGCACTCATAGAGCACTCGAGTGCCTCTATTTAATATCTTATTTTCTCTTTGTCAGGAGTTGGGTTTTTGTGGAGCCATTAGTGCTCCCGTAGAGCGCTCAAGCTCAACATTGGAAACCTGATCAACTCTCATTGGCACGGGCAGAAAAAGCCTACAATCTTTAATTCCACTTGAATGGCATAAGGCGCCCGCGGCACACTCAAAGAGCACTCTAATGCCAGTGTGTTTTCCTATATAAACATAAGTATACGATAGCTAGGGTTGAGCCTTTCCATTTTTCGAAGCAGCTGATTATTGTTCCAGCTCTGGCTTCTGTCTAGGCCTTCCCTTCATCCTTATGCTTTCATATCTTCATTGAGGCATAGTTTGAAGGTTATCACAGTATACACATATCCTCCATGGATTCTATGTGTTAATTCCTTGTTCCTATCCATTCATCAACCATCGCTACATACACCTTCTCCACTACATAGACATCTTGGCCGAGGTGACTTAGAGCCGTCGTAGATATGAAGATCGGGAGTAGCTCCCGTGGACATTGTGGGATTAAGGAAGTCGCTCGGTGAGCTACGTCAACAATATCGGAGTTAGGCGTCCATGGGTACATGGGTATAAGTCCTTTTCATGTATTTTGATAACCTTCTTGATTCATAGTAATATATAGTTATGTGTTTGGTGTCGTGGTTTTCATCCCGGGGATAGTTTTTCCTAGGATTTCCACATTATATTTGTGTATTTATTTTAATAGTTGTTGATAGATTAGGGGTTGTCTTATTACTTGCCAATGCTTCCTTTACCGGCATATAACCTTGCCCCCACTCTAGGTTATATACGTAGTTGGTAGCTATAATTTCAAGTTGAAATGACCCGCTTTGCACACCGAATGAGGTATAGAAATATTCCCACTTTAAGTTGACAAAAGTTATCAATGGCCGCTTTCATCTCTGTAATGATTCAAACTCCCCTTGCCTCTACGTCCATTCTCTTGCTTGTGTTTTCATCGACTTCAATAACTTCCTTTCATATGGCTCTTAGCCTTTTGAACGTAACTTGATTCCATTAACAATGTGATATAGGATAAATCTCAAAATAATCCTTCTTATTCGTAATATATATATATATATATATAATGAATTAATTTTGATAAAACATAGCATAAATCTAGTTTACATAAATATTAGTATTTTTTATAAAAAAATTAATACACTTTATATAGATACAATGTACTTTTTATTTATTTTTATTTCAATCTGCAAACTCACTAGGGCTTACTCTTGCACCTTAATTGACGAGGTTTAAATATATTTTATCAAAATATATTTTACTTTAAAACAATCAGAGCTTAGTTGTATTTTCCCAACGCTTTGTGCAATTAGCTGCATTTACTGAAACTTCTCGAATTGTTTTCCCAACATTCAAGAAACGGTACTAAAATATATTTTGGTCGGTATTTTGTCAGCGACTAAGGGACGTTTACCAAAAACGCCTTGAATTATTTTGGAGGTGTTGCACGAACATCGGTGAAAACTCCCACTAGGAATTTATCTTTACTCATATTTATTAAACGTCGCTAATTAATGCTGGTAATTTTTTGGTTGGTATTTACTAAATGCCATGACTTTTAACTACATTGGATGTTAGCGATATTGACTAAAAACACCAGTACTCAAGTACTGTGAATAGTTATTGTGGTGCTTTAAAATGGTAGGACTAGTTTTTTTTTTTTATCCAAAAAGAAAGATATCATTGAAGAGGAATAGCATTATCAAGGGAAACCAGAGAATAGGAGGTTTAAACATCCAAGAAAATTAAACATAAACCGTGTCCCCCACGTAGGGAAAGTTGGTAAGAATCCAATCTAGGGGGGTGAAGAAAACACAAAACAATAAGAACAATACGCTACAAAGAGAAGACAATGATTACACACAAAACCAACCGTGCAAACAAGGGATCACCCCTAGCAGAGGAGCCTCAGATCTTCAAACCATGCTATTCTAGAAAAACTTCGTGTTTTTTTACTACATCAATATTGTATAGAAAGTCATCTACAATCCATGCATTTGGGTCAATGCATGATTTCACCTAATAGCAGTTGTGATCTTAGCTTTCTCGGTGACTTCAAATCATCTAACTTATTCTTGTTGAAAAATCCTTTCATTGCGAGCAAGTCATATTGAACATATAGTGGCAAAGAACAGCATAACCCGGATTTTCTTGACTAGCCCTCCATTGTGTAGGTCTTCCCACCACATTAGCAGCCCTAACAGGTCTATGGGGCATACCGACACCCACCCCACCATAAAATAATGCTACTCCACACCCACAAAGTCCACGGGAAATGAACCAAGAGGTGATTACAAGTTTCAATGTGATCTGAGTATA
>JAULLH010563124.1:0-10328 GCA_035668455.1 Sarracenia alabamensis | reverse complement strand
CTCTCTCTCTCTCTCTCTCTCATTCGGCTATGCCATGGATTTGGAGAAGAAGGAGTTCGTGTGTTGAAGTCAACAAGTCTCGTCTCGGATCGGTGCCCACCCACCGGAGGCGAGTACGTGCCGCGGATATACGTGAGAAGACCCCGAGGTGGTCTCTTCTACAGATTGGAATCATAAGAAATCCTACGACGGGATTTCGTACGGTAACGTATTTCTAAAACCTTGCATGTATGCCTCCGCTATTTTATGGTTTCATGAAGAACGACTTGATTTTTAATTAAAATAATATTTTTTTAAAACATGATGCTTCCGCTCGCCGGCTCCAACAACCTAATTCCATAATCGGAAATCCATATCTTAAAGGTGGGGAGATTTCAATGCAAGTGGTAATTGGAAGCTCGAGACGTAATTAAAGTTAGGGACGAAAGTTCAATCATGGCCTTTAGTGGAATAAGTCCTGGTTCGTGCAAGAAATGATTTAACTCGGGGGGTGATTTAAGGATATCCGATTTTCTCAACGGTTAGCACGAGTCCTATACTTTCTCGTGATCCCTCATGTAGCCCATTTATACACACAATTTATTATTGGTAGGTTTCAGTTATTAATTAATTTAATTGGATCGTCAGATTTTTCGCCAGGATGGTCGAGACATTAAATTAAATATACAGGGGTAGTTTGAACATTTGGCAATTGCTTGGATTCCAAGGTCAAGCCATGGAGAGAGAACATGAGATTTCATATTTTTGTTAAATATCTTTTTCTTGTTTTATGGAAGGAGAATATATGAGAATAAAAATATGTGGTATTTGTATATATATTCTTATATATATATAATTGGAGAGAGAATATTTATTATTGTAAATAAATATATATTCTCAAATTACAATATGGGAAGAATATATATTATTTACTTAATAATTAATATAGATGTATATACATCTATATGGTAGATTAAGAGAGATAGAATTCTCCATAATTTCTCTCTCTCTCTCTCTCTCTATCTCTCTCTCTCTCTCTCTCTCTCTCTCTCTCTCTCTCTCTCTCTCTCTCTCTCTCTCTAATTTTTCATGTAAAAATTTTGAGAAATTCAAATGTGTAGAAGCCATAGGAGTTGATTCAGATCGGTACCCACACACCAAAATCAACACGTGCACCGAGTTATACGTGTGAAGATCACTGGGCTGTCTCAAACGTACTTTTGAATTCTAGAAACTTTTGCACAGGTTTCTAAGATGTATGATTAAATCT
Source organism: Sarracenia alabamensis (assembly GCA_035668455.1). NCBI lineage: Eukaryota > Viridiplantae > Streptophyta > Magnoliopsida > Ericales > Sarraceniaceae > Sarracenia > Sarracenia alabamensis. The sequence goes on along the minus strand of JAULLH010563124.1, from coordinate 9,079 downwards.
AAAAATCAAAAAAAAAAACTAATCATTTTCATGAAAAATCGCATGCGACATTTTTTACAGTCACGTCGTCGTTCCGCAACTATTTTCTCGCTTCCCCAACAGGAATTACCCTCCTCCATCTGAAGGTTGCATTTTAATGAGAACCCTACGAAAATTTATGGGTTAATGTAACACCACGTACTTCAAATAATAAACTAAACGTCTAAATCACTTCAAAACTCACATTTACACCTTTGAATAATCTGTACTTCTCGAAATATTTGTTTTAAGAAAGTAAAATGTTCTCCTTTTAATAAAAAATTTAAGAAATTGCTGAAAAATATTCTATCTCTTTTTTAAAAATTATGACAGAGTTTTCTATGTTTTTTTTCATTCCATCCATAATAATTAGAACCTATAAACAATATAACCACAAATAAATCCGCTCAACGGCATCCACCAAACCACTGCAGGTGTACATCCAATCCTTAGGTCTATACTCAATAGAATAATACTAGAGCAATTAAATATTGACCCAATGATACCTCATGTAATGCTGAAGACAGATACTATCACAGGAAGAATATAAGGACTATACTAACCTAAACATAAATATAAACCCTAAACATAAATATAAACACTATTTAGCAATTTAAATTTAAATAGGCTAAATAGAATTGCACAAAATAAATTTGGCTACTACAACAGATACTGTAAATAAAGGATGGAGCTTGTATGCTAAGCAATCCATGTAAAAGCTAAAAGGTTTGGGTTATAACAACATGAGCGAACACTTGTATATGAAACACACTAACAAGTGAATAAAAATCATAATATATGAGTCGAGTATGTGAATACCACATTACCAATCAAAAGGACGAACTTCATTCCATATTTTATTAAACAATGTATTCACATGACTCAAGTTTTAAAAACATTTCTTAAAACTTGTTTTACTCACTTTCTTTCATTTTCTTGTCAAAACCTTTTTTCATTTCTTTTATTTCCTTAAAACTCATTTTTAGTAAAATTTCCTTTATTTTCTTTCAATCTTTCAACCCACACACTGTTGGAGCATAAACGTTTTGGTTTTTAAAATCAATTTTTGGTGTGCGTTTTTCATGAAAAATGGCATGCTAAACAATAATAGGCAGAAGCTATACCGATAGAAATTTGTAGTAAATCTCAAAGTGTTCCACGAAACCGTTGAGACGACCACACGATCTTCTCACGTATAACCCTTACACGTTATTGACTCTAGCGGATGGGTGTCGATCCGAGGCAATACTTGAGCCTTCAACACACTTGATCTTCTCAAACCTCCATGCCAAAAGGCAAGAACCGAGAGAGAGAGAAGAGAAGGGTCAGCGGCTATCTTGGTGTAACAAGGCTAGGGTTCCATTTAATCCTTATATTATGCATATATATATTAGTCTCCATGTATTTTAAGAAAATAATAATAATATTATTATTATTTTCCAAAAAATACATAGAATTATACACACAAAATATATATTAAAACACCCATTAGGACCAGTCATGTGTAGAGAAAATAGGAGAGAGAAGAAAAATTCTCCTAAAAAATCTCCCATGATATCCTATTGCTTAATCCATTGTAATCCAAGATATATGAGATATATCAATACAAAGACAAATTAGGCAATCCATATCACACATGGCCGACCACCTAGGGATTATTCCTCAGGTGTGCTAAATACCGAAAATGCCCCTGAACATTAAATTTAATACCTACAACGTCCCAGCGATAAATCCGATGATAGAATTAAAATAAATAAATACCGAATCCTACTAAGAATCCATGCATATAAAAGGGCTTTGTCAGCGATCAAGAAGAAGTATATGTGTAATATCGTGAAACAACCGAATTAAAAGATTTTTATTAAAAAGCATCAAAACATTATTTTTAGAAACTAAAGCTTTCATTGAATGGGTAATAGTTTTAATTAAATTTCTTTTAAAATGTAATTCGAGGACCCACGATGTTACAGATGGTTTGCGAACCTTTAATATATTACTCCAAGATATTGGGTGCGAGTTCGGGACATTCGAGCCGAAAGCGGGCACTGGCTTTTTGATTTTCAAAATATGGTCATACAGGGGTGACCGCTCAAGTGGTCATTAGTGCGCTCAAGCGGTGGTTGGGCAGCAGCATTTTAAATTTTCGACTGAGGCTTATTTATTTCATTTTCTCTTCCCCCCTTTCTCTCTAAACGTGACTATGGTTTTGAAGGAGGTGATTTTGGGGTGCTCTTGCAGTGATTTTGGGAGCTTCTAAGGCCACATTTGGTATATATCTTCAACCTAAGCCCTAGAAATCTCATTATTCTTCTCTCCCCTCATGATTTTGTGCATTTTCCCCTTGTTTAGGAGCTAGGGTTTCGGGTGGAGCTCGAGCTAAGAGCTTGGCTTTGATTTCTTGGCTCCTTCAGATAGGATTCCTACTAATCCGTGAAATTTGGATATTATATGGATTGTAGCTTCTAAAAATATGTTGATTTTGTATTTTACATGAAATTTTCTTATGTATAAAGATCCCCTATCCCTTGGACCCAAAAATGTGTTTGATTTAAATGTTTCAGTACTTGTTGGTTGTATTTCCTTGGCTCATTGTGGATTATATGTTGTAGAGGAGCCTAGGTAGTTTGGGTTGCGGGTAGATTTGGGGTTTGGTAAGGAGAAACTCATATATTCCTGTACTCTGTTTATATGGCATGATATATATGATAGATGTTACCTTTGGTACCTATGTTACCTTTGGATACATTATTGTGTATTTTCCTAGTCTAGCCTTGAGCTTGGTTAAATGCTACATGTGGAGTTTAATTAGGGGTAATGGGTTATGGTAATTGAATCCACCTTGTTTGTGTTGATAAGAACTTTGTTGGAGTTATGGCACTTATGGACTTGATTCATGGGATATGAGACCCGCTATGGGTATACTTTGTTAATGGGTAATTGTGGATACATATACTTTTAACCTTGGGAATGGAGGGGGGAGTAGGGAGTGGAGTCTAAGGCTTCTGACTAGCGTTGAAGTGAGCTTGAGGTTGGTCCACATTGATATAGTCCATGGGGGTTGTACAATAGGTAATGGCCACTTCCTAATATACGTTGAAGTGAGCCATATGATTGGTCCACGATGGAAGTTCCATGGGGATTGTACAACCGAGATTTGACTCATCACTACTCCAAGGTCCGTCCTCGGGTGTGTGTGTGTATGTAGTGTAAAGTTTATGAGTCATGGTATGGGACATAACTTGTCTACTTTACGATACAGGTGTGGTGTGTGTTCGTAGGAGTTACGTTCACGAGCTATGGTATGAGACATAGCTTGTTTACCTTACGATACATTATATTTATATGGATGGGTGTGTATTTTATATGCATCATCCTTAGTCTGTGACATTCATGTGTAAACACACTACTTTCTACATGTCATAAACTCTTTAATTTAACTCTCTCTTTTGTTTCAAAAGTGGGTATGCAATATTAAAACCGTGCATTACAGTGGGTGGTGATTTGCCTAAAAATGCAAGAGTATACATACATATTTTTTTTTGTTTTTATTGCATACTCACCACTTATACAAACCATGTGTTCTTTGATTATGATGAATCCTACGGAGCATTAGCTCATATATTTTTGAACAACTTTGCAGGTGATCCGGGTAAGGCTAGAGTCGAAGATTAATGCACCCAGATGTGGATGTCCTTTTTTCTTATAGGATCCTCACTCTTTTGTATGATTGCACACACACTTGTTCACTTGTTGTGGCAAGGCTTACATACTTAGCTTATTTTAGGTTTGTAAAGTCCCTTTATCATGTTGCATTGCTTTGAGAAAGCCTTGTAAACACTCGTTCATATTTTGTATGTGGTGAGGAGTATGGTTGTATGGTTGTACATTGGGTAGTTCATTTCCTCCTTATGTAATTAAACATTATCAGGTTACTTGTTTTGGTGGATATTCATGATTATGGAGGTTCATAACAAAATCTATAAATTTTTGTTATTATGTGCAGTTGATTGGTATATTTTGTCTCAAATTTTTTTTAAGATGGAGGAAAAACAATTTTGGAGTGTAATTGAGTTTATATTTCAGGTTTTATAAGGAAAGCCTCCTTGCTTTGCCTCTCTTTGACAACCAAGGAAAGGATAGATTTTTGACAAAATTCTGGGAACTCTCGGCCAGTCCACCGCTCGAGCGGTGGTGGGCTCACTCGAGCGGTCCCCTGCTGTACACCTTTTCTTAAATTTATCATTTTGGCTCATTCTTTCCCACATCTTGGCCCTATGTCTTTAAAGATTTTCTTAGGCAAAATTACACTTTCTAAGAGACTTTTTCCCTTCATCAAACAAAGTGATTTTGTAAAGATGTTTTGATAGGTTAACATTAATTTTAATTTTTATCTAATATGTTTTATGATCTTAATTCTTTTATCCGGGACTAGGATGTCACAGATGGTATCAGAACGCTAGGTTAGAATACCTTAGGACCGTGGGACGGGGTGTGCTCTATCGAGAGGGGTGAATTTTTTATTGCATTCATATCTTGCATGCTTGCTTGTACTGTGCGATGTGATATACATGCGTGCATTATGTGGTTTAGTGTGTATGGGGTAGGACTTCAAGGGTGATATTCCTTGCTTCGGCGTTCTCGTTACTGGTTTGGGGTCCCATTTAGAAGGGTGTCTCGCGAACACTCTTTCTACCTGGGAATCTGGATGAGTTATTTGGATTGAGATACCCTCCCAAGAGGCCTCCTCAGTGTGGATATGTACTATTGTGCTTTATCTGTTTTGATGATAACATGTTTAGCCTTGGCCTAGTGGCCATATTAATGTTCTTAGAGTTTATTTGAGGGAGAGGGTATATGTCATTGACTATTGGGTTGATCCTTTTCCTTCCTCATCTTTTGTGGTTTAGCTATGTCTCAAGGGCAAAGAGGTGGTAGAGGCCGCGGTGGTAATGAAATGCCGGGGATAGGGGTGCATGTAGATGAAGCAGAAGTGCAGGCCGAAGACGAAGCACAGTAGATGGGGGATACTACGAACCCTCAAGTGCCACCTGACGGTTGGGGTATTCAACGGGAGTTAATTATCGGCGTCAGGACTTTAGCAGGAGGTACAAGGGGTGGCGCTCAAGGTCTAGAGGCTATGATTACCATAGCTTTGCGAGATTTTCTAAGGCTTGACCTGACCACCTTCGGTGGTGAGCCAGATCCCTTGATAGCCACGGCTTGGCTTGATCGGATAAACAAGATGCTTGACGCAATCAAGAGTTATGGAGAGTGACGTGAAGATCGATTTTCCAAGTATTCAGATTCAAGGTGAGGCAGACAAATGGTGGAAGTATGTGGCAACGATAGGGGATGGCACGTGGGACACTTTGTCTAAGCTATTTTTGAATAAGAATTTTCCGTCATCTTTGAAGGAGGCATACCGCGCTGAGTTTATGAATCTTACACAGGGGTCTATGTCCGTAGCCCAGTATGAGCACTGATTTACTTGTTTGGCTGAATATGCTCTGGAGATAATGTCGTCTAAGGATTTACGAGCTAAGCACTTTGAGAGAGGCATACGTCCAGCTATTAGTAACCGAGTGGCAGCTTCGAGGATTGCAGTCTTCACCGAGTTGGTTGAAGTGACTATTTCTGTTATGCAAAGTTTAGTAGGGGATACGAAGCTCAATGGTGAGAGGCGACCATCGGCATCTGCTGGATCGGCTCAGTTTTCAGTACCTCAGTCGTGTAAAGGGAAGTTAGGGAACAATCAATCATTCTCCTCAGCACCACGACAGCAAAAGTTCCACGCCACATCAGCACCGTCTACTATGTCATCTGGGTATTCGGGTTAGAAACGCCCAGCTTGTTACTCTTGTGGGTAACCTGGGCACATAGCTAGGGAGTGCCCCCAGAAACGATCCAGAGGAGGGACAATAGTTAGATATTACCAGTGTGGTCGAACTTGACATATTCGTCCAAATTGTCCACAGAGTCAGGGCCAGCAGAGGACATCGGGTTTCCAGAGGGGATAGTTTACCCAGGGTCGGCAGGGACCTCCACAGCAACAGTATCAACGTCCAGGTGCACAGATTACGAGGAGTAGGGTTGGATCTTCATCAGCTCAGTCGGTTAGACCATCTACACAGTGGAACTAGGGCAACGCCTATGCCTTAGCGGATCCGAGCGCGACTTCATCTTAGGCAGCACCTACCGTAGCAGTCTCTTCAGTCAGACCCGCCGTCATTCGAGGTACCTTTTTGGTCTATCGATCTTGTTCCCTTGTTCTCATAGATACCAGAGCTTCTCATTCATTCATATCATTTGTGCTTACCTCATCTCTTGGTTTGAAACCAGTGGAGCTTGGTAGTACATTGCATGTAGTTACACCTACAGGAGTCGTGGTAGCATTGAGATCAGTGTGTCCGTTATGTGAGATCGATATAGACTTTCATTGCGTAGCCTTTGATTTGGTGGTACTTGATATGGACCTTTTTGATATCATCCAAGGGATGAATTGGTTATCTACCTATCATGCCCGTATTGATTGTGATCGGCGTCGTGTGACTATCACTTTGCCCGAGGGAGATACCCTCACTTTTGTTGGTGATCAGGATGATGAGTCTACACCCTCTCATTATCTTTCTTGCGACGGAGACCTTAGTGCATTCTTTTCGATGCTCGTGCTAGATGAGGGTGAGTTAGTTCCTGATAGTTTGCCCGCAGTAGTTTGTGAGTTTCCAAACGCGTTTCCCCATGATCTTTCAGAGCCTCCACCTCGACGTGAGGTTGAGTTTTGTATCGACTTGCTATTGGGTACATGACCTATTTCCATGCCACCTTATCGTTTCGCGCCAGCAGAACTTATGGAATTGAAGAAACAGATTAACGACTTATCAAAGAAGGGTTTCATCCGACCTAGTACTTCACCTTGGGGCGCTCTGGCTTTGTTTGCAAAGAAGAAGGATGGTTCATTACTCCTCAGAATAGATTATTGAAAGCTTAACCAAGTTACTATGAAGAACAAATACCCTATGCCACACATTGAGGACCTATTTGATCAATTGAGGGGATCAACTTGGTTTTCGAAGATTGATTTACGATCGAGCTACCATCAAGTTCTGGTTCAGGAGGAAGATGTTGCTAAGACAGCTTTTCACACGCAATATGGCCATCATGAGTTCGTGGTCATGCCATTTGGCTTGACCAATGCCCCTGCTACATTCACGGACTTGATGAACCGTATTTTTCACCCTTATTTGGATCAGTTCATCGTAGTTTTTATAGACGACATTCTTATTTACTCTCCTTCGATCGAGACGCATGAGGAGCATCTCCGTATTGCATTATAGCTGCTGAGGGACCATCGCTTATATGCCAAATTTGCAAATACGAGTTTTGGCTTTTTGAGGTCCGATTTTTGGGCACGTTATTTATGGAGAATGGATTGCCATTGATCCATCAAAGATTGAAGCTGTGTTGGACTAGGAGCAACCAAAATCCATGTTTGAGATTCGTAGTTTTCTTGGCCTCACGGGATATTACCGACAATTTGTGAATGACTTTTCATGATTAGCAGTGCCCCTGACACGCCTTACCCGCAAAGGTGTCAAATTTATTTGGGACCACTACTGTGAGATAGATTTCCAGGAGCTCAAAAGAAGATTGACTTCGGCCCCTATCTTGATTATCCCAGAGCGTGGGGTCGGCTTTGCTGTTTACAGTGATGTTTCATGCGAGGGTTTGGGATGTGTGTTAATGCAGCAGAAGAAGGTAGTGGCTTATAGTTCTAGATAGCTAAAAGAGCATGCACAGAATTATCCCACGCATGATTTGGAACTTGCAACTATTGTATTCGCTTTGAAGACATGGAGACATTATTCGTTCGGGGAGAAATTTGAAGTATTTTCAGATCACAAGAGTTTGAAATATATCTTCACCCAAAAAGATTTGAATATGAGACAACGTAGATGGATGGAATTTCTTGCCAACTATGATTATGAACTCCACAATCATCCAGGAAAGGCCAACGTAGTAGCTGATGCACTTAGCATGAAATCGAGGAGCACGCTTGCGCACATTGCCATTCGAGAGTGGGAGATGATGGGTAATGTTGGTGAATTTGATTTGAAGTTGGAAGAATTCGAGGACCATACCATATTATGTTCTATGATTTCACAGTCTCCTTTGGTGCTACGAGTGATAGAAGCCCAAGTTAGCGATTCGGAGGGTACTATGCATCGAGACCAGTTGACTAGTGGCGAGGGTGGCTCCGAGTGGACTATATTTGAAGATGGTAGCTTACGCTTCGCAGGGAGGATCTTTGTACCAGAGGCATGCCGAGATGACATATTGGCGCAGTATCATCATTCACGCCTAGCAGTGCACCCAGGTTGTACAAAGATGTATCACGATATTCATATGCAATTTTTGTGGCGTGGAATGAGGAAAGATATCACAGCCTTTGTACCACGATGCCTCACCTATCAGCAGGTGAAAGTAGAGCATCAAAATCCAGCAGGATTGCTTCATCCTTTGCCCATATCCGAGTGGAAATGTGAGTATGTCTACACCGATTTTGTGACGGGTTTACCTAGGTCACCTCGTGGCCATGATACTAAATGGGTTGTTGTTGATCGAATGACGAAATCCAACAACTTTATACCCATTCGCCTGACTTTTTTGATGGATATGTTAGGCCACTTGTATATCAGTGAGATTGTGCGACTTCACGGTGTACCGGTTTCTATCGTGTCCAATCGAGATCCATGATTTGCATCGCGCTTTTGGAGAGGTTTGCAGGGGCTATGGGGACCGATCTGTTATACAGTACAGCCTTCCACCCAAAGACCGATGGCCAGTCCGAGCATACTATTTAGATACTAGAGGATAAGCTTTGGGCTTGTGTTCTAGACTTTAAAGGATCTTGGGAGGACCATTTTTGCCTAGTGGAATTCGCATAAAATTGATTTATTTTGCCAAACAACTTATTCACCCCCCTTTAGGTTGCATATACGGACCAACAATTGGTATCAGAGCCCTGCTACCTACATTTTAGGCTTAACAACCTGTAGGAGAT
>JAULLH010563015.1:0-10328 GCA_035668455.1 Sarracenia alabamensis | reverse complement strand
GATAATTTAATATATATATATATATATATATTTTGTATGTATAAATTATATATTTTATGGAGAATATATTCTATATAATTTTCCAAAAATATTTAAGGCACTATATATACATAATATACGGATTAAATTAAGCCCTAATGTTACATAATACCCACATGTGCCGCCGGCCCCCTTCTCCTCTTCCTTCCTTCCTTGTTCTTTGTTTTGAGCATTATTTGAGAGGAATCTTGTGTGTTAAAGCCTAAAGGTATCGGCTCGGATCGGTGCCGACACGCCAGAGTCGATATGTGCGAGGGATATACGTGAGAAGATCTCGTGGTGGTCTCTCCTACAACGTGGAACACTTAGAAATTTTATGAAAAAATTTTGATCGGTATAGCTTCTGCTTTTTTTTTTAAAAACTATTTACATGTTAGTTTCATGAAATACGCGCACCAAAACATTTTTCAAATGCGCTTCCGTTCCCGGCTCTAATAATATGTGTTGGGGTTGTGTTTCGTTACAGGGGTGGTGTGGGGGGTAAGGTTCGGGTAGGTGAGGCACTGTTTAGGGTATGAGGGAGGAGTAGTGGAGATTATGGAGGTGTGTTAGGGCAGGGCAGGTTGCTATTTTGGTGGTGGGCAGGTTCCTGTGTGGCCTGGGGTAGGTGCACGTGGTGTGAGTTTGACCTGGGGTAGGTGGATGTGTAGGGTAGTCGCTGTAGAGGGGGTAGTGCCTGATGGATGCCCAAAGCCGCCATCATCTGTTGCATATATTCTGACTGGGTGTCCAGTCAGTCCATAATCGCATCGTAGTCATCGCGAGTACGAACCCATGGTACCTCTGGTGCATCGACAGATGTGGAAGTGGATGGGCCGGCGGTGGGAGGTGGATGTCGATGTGGGGACTGAGTAGGCTGTGTTTTGTGGGTTTCTGGTCGTCTGGCTGGTGGGTAGGCTGGGCACTGCGAGATCGAAAGGCCTTGTCACAATTCTTCCAACTACGCGGAAGGTAGCTGGTGGGACGAGTGTCGGTGGGGTCGGTGTGGTCTATCAAGAGGGGGACAGGGTGGTCGCTAGTGGCTCGGATGACATAGGAGGCGATGATGTTGGCGTAGGGGAGACGCTCGTGCGGGCGGTCAAGAAATCATCCCATCTGTATGATCATCACCTCCACGATGGAGAGTTAATATTTATGGTGGAGAGCGTAGAGCATATGAACGACCTCATTGCGGTGCTCGTCTTTGTGTGAGAGGGCGAAGACATTGGCTTTGAAGACGTTGTCAACGAAAACGTCCAGCGGCAAGCTCCCCATGGCGAGCGAAGATTTCTCCTTGAGACGTGTGCCCCTCGGAGACGTCCTGAGCCATCATCTAGAGTGTGATGTCATCAGGGATTGGGTCACAGTGATCGGAGGACTCATCCTCCCTGCTGCCAAAGTTGTGGAGGATATTAGCATGAAGGTAGCAGTCAACCTCGACATCGTAGCCGTCGATGTTGCTGCAGAGAATCTCGACTCGATTGCCAAGGGGGTCGTAGTGGAACTCTTTGTGGAGGTTCTAGTAGAAGAGCCAGACAACTCGGGGGACCGACGGCAAAAAAGGGCCAAAGAGGCCGCCCAATCTGAAATCGTTGAGAAGGTCGATACCGACTCAGGCCTCAAGGTACTAAGTGAGGAAAGGATCTAGCATTGGGAAGTGCATCATGTAGTGCACAGCCATTGTAGCCCAAATCCCGGATGGGACGGTAGCAAATTCTCGTTGCTGGCTAGACTCCCCACCTTGCTGCTGGCTGTGGGAAAGTCAGCCAGGCTTGTTTGGTCAGGACGACATCTTTTGCAGGAGAGGTTTTGTGAAGAAAGGTTTACGAGAGAAAGAGAGAGGAGCGAAGATGTTTGTGAGGCTTGTGAGGAGGTTAGGTGCGGTGGAGGGCTTTTATGGGTACGCGGCGTTCAGACGTAAATGGGTAATGTCCGAACGGTTTTTAATCGTCTTAACGCGCATCGAGACCGTTCTGACTGTTTTAAATCGGCACGCCTTTCCAAGGCGACGTTGATTGGTATTCCATCTGGACGTTTTTGAATGTGGCTGGACGTTTGACCGGCGCATTGAATGGTGTCAGTTAGGATTCGGTCTGGACGTTTTTTTTAATGGCATGAAAACAACTTCTAAGACTTCAGTAGGCCCAAAGAAGTTGTTAGAACAAACGGCCTAGTGTGCGGACACCAGAAATTTCCACACTAATGAATATGTTACTTCAACATTGTAGAAAATGGGTCTTTTATACTCAGATTCCCAAGAGTTGGATTCCCTGTAGTACATTCTCAATCTGATCTTTGAATTTTTGAGAATGGTAGCTTGGGGCATTACGGCCAGATGTGTCTACAAAGCCATGGAGAGGAGTCTCAACCCATCCAGTGGGCTTACTCATCCCTCTCTTGACCACTTTGGAGATATGTCGACCTTAGAAATAGTAATACACTTTGAAATATGTCTTCCAGTGGTCTACTAGTTTGTAACAACTTTTCTTGAGACAACATCTACAGAATCCTTGCCTCTTAGCTCTTCGTTTTAAGGCAAAGAGACTCTTTCCTTGAAACGACTCTTACTGACCCGAGCTGGGCACACAATCCACTTAGCCTCAACATACGATGAAGGTAATTTAGTTATGAGAGTAGTTTAAGATCTTCGAACGATTTTGCTGTTTTTGCACCCCCCCCCCCCCCCCCAAGTTGAACATTACAATGTTATTGTCGGTGGAGTGTCTTTCATTCTTTGAAATTTCACTGGGTTCCCACCCATATAATGCTAAGTTGAATGTCTTCATCCAGACTTGGCCAGTCATTTTAATCGACTGGTAGGGTTGTGTCAGTGAGGTCTATGGATTCGGATGTGGGGTCCATTCATATGCCTTCTATTTAGGGTTTTAGATTTTGGCCATTGACATGTAAAAAGTGGCCTATTTTTTGATTGAGCAGTTGACAAGCACCGTGTGGGTAGACACGGTTCACCACATATGGGACATCGCATTTATTATTGGAGCTTGCCAGGGAATAACCGCAATATTCCAGAATTTTTGATTTGGTTCGAATGTCTTTCATTGGATATGCTTGTCATAGAATGCTTTTATTCGTGCTTTGTATATTCTGGAATTGTGGTACGCCTCATTTCGTAATTCCTCTAGCTCACGGAGTTGTAATAGATGATGGGTGCTGGCATTGGGCATGTCAAAGTTGAACGTTTTTGTAGCCCAATATGCTCGGTGTTCCAGCTCAACTGGCAGATGGTAGGGTTTACCAAAGACTAATTGATATGGGAACATTCCGATATGAGTTTTGTATGTAGTACGATATGCCCACAAAGCGTCGTCTAGCCTTTCAGACCAATCTTTCCTATCAGAACGAAAGCTTTTCATCAGAATATTCTTAATCTCCCTATTCAAGACCTCGACCTGGCCACTCGCTTGTGGGTGATATGGGGTGGCGACTTTATGTTGTATTGAATAGCGTCAAAGAAGGGATGAAAAATATCTATTCATGAAATACGAACCGCCATCGCTGATGATTGCTTGAGGGAAACTAAATCAGGTAAAGATGTTACTATGTAAGAACTTGACCACCACTTTGTGGTCATTTGATTTGGTTGCCGCATCTTCGACCCATTTGGATTCATAATCGAGTACTATGAGAATGTATTTGCATCCAAAGAATAGCAGAAATGGTCCCATAAAGTCGATGCCCCAAACGTCAAAGATTTCGACAATTAGGATTGGGTTTAAGGGTATCATGTCTTTCGCAGTCATAGTTTCAATCTACTAGCATCCCAGGCATTGCTTACAATAATCGTGAGCATCCTTAAAAAGAGTTGGCCATTAGAATCCACTCTGAAGTACTGTGGCTGCAGTCTTGTTTCCACTAAAGTGTCCAGCGCATGCTAATGAGTGGCATAATTGGAAAATGCTCTCTACCTCGACCTCGGGTATGCATCATCATATGACTTGGTTAACACAATATTTAAAGAGCTCTGGTTCCTCCTAGGAGTAGTGTTTTACTTGTGAGAAAAATCGATCTTTTTTTTTTGTTTTGACCAGTTTGTTAAGGTGCGTCCCACTGCCAAATAGTTTATTATATCAGCATACCAGGGCAGTTGGATGGTACTAACCGAGAATAATTGCTTGTCAAGAAACGAATCTCGTACGGGTATGCGGTCAGTGGGGGTCTGTACTAGGAGTCAGGAGAGATGGTCGGCTACAGAATTCTCAATGCCTTTCTTGTCACGGATCTCAAGATCAAACTCTTTGAGGAGTAGGATCTAACGAATCAAGCGAGGCTTCATGTCTTTCTTATGCAACAGATGCCTAAGGGTAGCATGGTCAGTGTAGACAATCACCTTAGATCCTAATTGATCTTATCGGAACTTACCCAACGCAAAAACTACTATTGCAGCTCTTTTTTGATGGTTGTGTAATTTTACTGCGCGCCGTTTAGAGTCTTACTGGCAGAGCAAATTGCGTTGGGGACTTTGTTCTCTCTTTTTCTGAGCATAGCCCCTACAGCATAATTAGAGGCATCACACAAGATTTCAAAGGATATAGCTCAATTCGATGACTGCATGATTGGTGCTGGGGATAGGGCATCTCTTAGTTGTTAGAAGGCACGCATACATTTATCATCAAATTCAAATGTAGCCTCCTTAGCGAGTAGGTCGCAAAGGGACTTGGAGATTTTGGAGAAGTTTTTGATGAATCTCATGTCAAAATCGGCGTGTCTTAAGAAGGAACGAATCTATCGTACAATTGTGGGTGGTGGCAATTTAGAGATAAGGTCGACTTTAGCTTTATCGACTTCTATTACTCTTTTGGAGACTACGTTCCCCAACACGATCCTTTGTTGGACTATGAAGTGACTCTTTTCTCCGCTAAGTACCAAGTTTGTCTCTTGACATCATTTAAGCATGAAGGTAAGGTTCGAGAGATAGTCTTCGAACGAAGGACCGAACATAGAGAAATCAACCATTCATACTTCCATGAATTTTTCTACCATGTCAGAGAAGATAGACATCATGCACCTTTGGAAGGTGGTAGGTGGGTTGCACAACCCAAAAGGCATATGCCTGTAGGTGAATGTGCCAAAAGGGTAGGTGAAGGTTGTCTTCTCTTGATCCTCAGGATATACAGGTTTTGGTTGTAGCCAGAGTATCCATCCAGAAAGAAATAATAGCTTTGCCCAGCTAAACGTTCCAGGATTTGATCGATGAACGGTAGTGGAAAGTGATCTTTCCTTGTCATGGCATTTAGCTTGCGATAGTCGATACAAACTCGCCAACCAGTATTTATTCATGTTGGGATGGATTTTCCTTTATCATTTCATACTACAGTGTGCCCCGATTTCTTCGGTATGACCTGTGTGGGGCTCACCCAATTACAATCTCAGATCGAGTAGATGATACATGCGTCTAGTAGTTTCACTACCTCTTGATTTACGACCTCATTCATGTTGGGATTTAATCACCGTTGCATTGCATGTGTAGGCTAGGCATCCTCCTCACAACGGGTGTGATGCATGCAAATGGATGGATCGATACCCTTTAAGTCGGCCACTGACCGTCCTATAGCCCCTTTGTGGGCTTTGATAACTATAGTCAATTGCTCTTCTTGTATAGTCGTTAAGTTTGAGATAATGATGACTGGCAGGGTTCTATCAGGCCTAAGGAAGATGTACTTGAGTGAGTTTGGTAGAGGCTTCAGCTCAAGCGCAGGTGGGGCTTCTAGGGATGGGATGATAGGTATGGATGAGAGTGGGGGTAGTTCTTCCAAGCAAGACACCCATGGGGGCATGTCTACGTAATCTGATGTTTCTAGCTTGGCTTTCGTTTCATCATTAGTCACGAGCTCTAGAAAATCATCCCCAATTTAAGCCAATTAGGCTTCTAGGGGGTCATCAGTGAAGATGGTAGGCAGGGCTTGTTGGTTGCCCCCACAACGTGGTCGATTGCAAAGCAATCGACTTCCAATGTAAGGTGGGGGGAGGCGTGGAACACATTAATCCTCAGCTTCATGTAGCCAAATGAGACGTCCATAACCCCAGTTTGGCAGTTGATGCATGTGTTTCCTGTGGCCAAAAAGGGTTCCCAAGAATAACAGGCGTCTGCGTCCTTGTATTTGTGTCCGGTTTAATGTCTAGTACTATGAAGTCGACAGGGAACAAAAATTTGTCAACCTTGATTAGTAGGTCCTCGATGATTCCTCGGGGGACTTTAACAGTCCGATCCGCTAACTGGAGAGTAACTGGGGTGGATTTCAGTTCTCTGAGACCGAACTACTAGTATAAAGAGTGTGGGAGGAGATTAACGCTAGCTCCTATGTCCAAAAGTGCTCGGTCGTTCTGGTGATCGCCGATTACACATGAGATGGTTGGGATCCCTGGGTCTTTTAACTTTGAGACCAAATCCTAGCTGAGGACTGAGATAACGTGTTTGGTTAGAAGAACTTTCTTAGGGGTGCTCGTTTGCGTCTTATGCTTTTGTGTGTATAAATCTTTTAGGAACTTAGCATAAGACGACACTTGCTAGATAGCGTCAAGAAAGGATAGATTTATTTTTACCTGTTGAATAATTCAAGCATGTTAGTCATTAGTGGCCATTTCTTATGCTGGGTTTGCCGGTGGTTTAAGGCGTGAAGGGTACGGTGCCTTGGGTTCCTTTGATATTTCGATAGGGGCCATGAGTGCCTTCTCGAATGAATCTCTAGGTGGTGCTGTAGTTGTTTGCTGATTTTCTTCGGAGTCATCACACTCATCCACAACTATCTGGGTAGGTTTTGGCTGCACAGGTATGTCTTGGGTAGTGCTGGAGTCTTGAGACTCCTCGACTATGGTCGGGGTTGATGTTTGTTGGGTTCTTTCGGGTACTGGCCAAGGTTTTAGCTCTTTTTCACTCCTCAAGGTCATCCCAACCGTGGCATGTTCGTGATATACCCCGCTAATGCTGGGGATGTTATCGAGGAGGTACTGCCCTTTAGGGTTAGCCATAGGTTGACTTGGCAGTTTCCCGTCCTCTCGGCGGTTCAATGCTGCAGCTATTTATCCTACCTATTTTTCTAGCTTAGCAATGGACTGAGAGTGATAACTCAAAAGTTGGGTTTTCACGTCCAGGTCCTTCAGGGCTTTCAACACGGTTTCCTTGAAGCCAGATGCTCGAAGAGTTGGGGCAGGTGCTTGTTGTGGGGGGCGATAGGCCTATTGGTTGAAAGAGTTGAACGCGAGCCTTGGTGCCTGAGTCTGTGGTTGTCCAGGTTGCTGATTCCACCAACTGAAGTTCGGATGGTTCCGCCAACCAGGGTTATAGGTGTTAGAGTAGGGATTGTAATGTGATAGGGGAAATCCTTGAGCTGCGTTGACTTACTCTTGGACGAAGTCGGGAAATTGTTCGGCCGTAGGATAGTCAGTGACATAGTGTGCTAGGCTGGCACAAAATGCATAACTGTCCTAGACACCTAAGGGTGTTGGTTGAGCTACAGACAGACCAGTGGTCAACAACATGTCTAGCTTCTCGGAGGGAGACTTTACTTGGGCCGTAAGATCTATACTTTGGCTGGCCTTGTAAAGTCCTCGAGTCTTCTGTGTCTTCATCCTCTCTATGCTTAAGACTGAGGCTTGATGTTATGAGCTCGTACTCAATTTCTCGAGGTGAGTTCATGCCTCTATCTCGTTATTCATCATGAATGTGCTACCACACAAAGCGTAGATGTATTAACGATGTTGGGGCAACAGACCTTCGTAGAAGTTCTACACTAGTTGCTACTTCAGGACTTGATGATGAGGATAACTCCTTATCAGTTCCTTGAGGCGCTCCTATCTCTCGTCAAAAGATTCTCCCTCTTGCTGGGTAAAGCTAGTGATAGCTCGACGAATCAGATTCATTTTGCCAATCGGGAAGAATTTCCTGAGCAATTCTTGCTAAAGTTTATCCCATGTGGTTATTAAGTTTGGTTCTATGGACTTAAGCCAATGCTTGGCTTTGTCGCGAAGGGAAAACGGGAATGACATCATGTGCAAGGCTTCCTCGGTCAAGTTGTTGAGTCTCATGGTGGAGCAGATCTCTAGGAATTCGTCTATGTGTTTGTAGGGATCCTCATTACTGAGCCCGTGGAATAGGGGTAGTAATTGTAGTAGATTAGGTCTAATCTCGTAATTACCAATCCCGACGTTGGGTGGTGCTAGGCAGGTTGCAGACTCGTAAGCTGTTGGGATGTAATAATCCATCAACGCTTTGAGCTGTTGATTGGCCTGGTTAGCCTAAATGTTTTGTTGGTTGACCTGTGGAATGACCGGAGGGTTATTTCCGTCGGCCATAGTGGGTGTGTGAAGTAGTGCAGAAGTTCAGGGGAGAGGGTTCAAATGAAGGTTCGTTCTAAGGGTTCTTTCTATTTCAAGATCGAAGGGTGCTAAGTCGTAAGGCAAAGAGCGGCGACCAAGCATGCAATAAGAGTACTGAAATAAACAAGAACAGTAAATGAACAGAAAATGTTTTTGTTTTTGTTTTTTTAGCATCCGAACGAAATAGGAATAGCGTCCGGATGACACGTGTATGATAGCGTCCCGACAGCTAAGGATAGCGTCCCGACGACATGTGTTCCAAAATTTAGAATCTTCTGTTTGTGGACAAAAAATTGAAAATTTTGAGAACACGGGCTAAAAATAAAACAAACTAAATAATTTAAAACAAAATTTCAAACAAAAATAAGAATCCATTTCACCGGTAAAGGCGCCAAAAACTGGTAGACGTTCATTCCGTTAGTCGCTTAGTCGTTAATCGCGTGAATGCTACTGTTTATTTTACCAAGATTCTCTACTAACTGGGTACAAAGCATCAAGTCCAGGGTCAATCCCACAGGAAAAATGAGTTATTTTTGTAAGAGAATGTTTAAACTATTTAATTTAAAAAGGGAGTAAATCTTGGATTCGTTTTTAAAAAATAGTTTTAGCAATAAAAGGTAAATAAACAATTAAAAATAAATTAGAAAATAAATGAGATAGGTTCCACCTCAGGGTTAAAATCCATCTTGATAATCAAGTTTCGATATAATTCATATTTTATCTAGCTTTGAATCAGATTAGATCCTATTGTGACAAGAGCGATGTGGATATTCAAGAAAGATAGATTTTAATTTCAACAAGGCATACCCTATCCGGAGTATAGCGTATCTCAAGTTCTACTCTTAAAATTCCGAATCACAAATACGGCATGGTTTAGCCAAGATTATAGTACGGCCCGTCTGGAGCACGGCCTGTCCGGAGAACGGCCCGTATTATCCATGGAATAGGCTATCTTAAATTTGCATATTTGAACAGTTAAAATAATCATGCAACACTCATTTAATACATTCACAGAAAACTTAAACGGGAATTCAATTAATTAGAAGATAATGTTGTTGCATAACAATCCGATTACAAAGTATAAATATAATATAGAATTAATCTACTCCTATGTTAGCAAATTAGGACTTCATCGTCACCCAAGGAGGAGGAAGGGAGTTAGCACATCATGGTTGGAAAGAGCTCCATCGTCAAGTTGATGCTGATCGTCATCGATAACTCCTCGGCGAGGTTTGGACCTTCCAGAGGTGACTTGGCCGTGGTGGCCAAAAGAACTACTAACTACTATATGATTTTAGAGATATTTTATGGAATTGAGAGATATGTTACATAAATACAAATGGTCCTATTTATAGTTTTTCTGGTGCCTCAAAATTAACAACTCAGACATAAAACGTCCGGACAGTAATCCTTCGGTGTCCATATAGAAATTGCTTAGGGATTAAGTTAGTTTCCTATTTCGGAGCATCAGGACGGTCGGTAGTTAGCGTCGGGATGAAATTTTCTTGGGCGCCATTGTAGATAGTGTCGGGATGGTTGGACCGTACATCAGGACATTGTGGGTGTCGGGATGGTAAGTTGAGAGCGTTCGGACGGTTTTGGAAGGTTTTGTTGATCTTCGTTTGGTTATGTTGTATTTGATGTTAAAATGGTTGTTTTGTGGCTGATTTGCGTAATTCCTCCAATTCCTGTCTAATACACAAAAATACTACAAAAACACATATTAGACAACAAATAGAGACTAACTCAGTGTAAATTAATGGGTCTAAATCGTCACTTTTGAGTGCTGATCACACCCCCAACTTACACTTTGCTAGTCCTCGAGCAAATCATAAATAAAATAGAAAAGGAAAAAAACAGGAAAATATATTATCTGAACAAATATGCTAGCATCATAGTCCCAACCCAACAGGCTATCACATATCATCTGAGAACTTTAAAGACAATTTTGTAAATTTCAAAATTCCCAACCTTTA
>JAULLH010562907.1:0-10331 GCA_035668455.1 Sarracenia alabamensis | reverse complement strand
CTATATCTTAAACATGGGGAGACCTCGGACAATTGATAATTGGAAACTGAAGACATAATTCGAGTTAGGACTGGGAAGGGCCTTTAGTGGAATAAGTCCTGGTTCATACAGGAATGGATCTAACTCGGGGATGGAATTAGGAGAATCCGAAATTTCTGTACGGTTAGCCGGAGTCCTACACTTCGTCATAATCTCTCACGTAGCCTATTTTACGCATAGATATATACCTTATTGGTTTCGGGAATAAATTAATTTAATTTGATTATCGGTTTTTCCACCGGGACAATTTAGGAATTAAATTAATTTATCTGGGGAATAATTGCAATTTATCTCGTTAGCTCATTGTCAACTATCGGACAAATAATGGCAGTACCCAACTCATCGGTATTATTAACCTCATGGTGGAAACGTCATCCATTGATGACTCAAAGTACTGCGCGTTAAATGAATATGATCAATCAAACACTTCGGGATTAAGAGTTCGTGTAATGGATATAGTCAGTATAGAATTGATAATCATGTTGATCTCACTCAATACACTCCAAGTGTATTAACACATCGACCTCGAATATCGAATTCCCAGAACCTGAATTCGACCCGTTCGACCTAGCCAAGACCAGCTACTATAATGATGTGCTAATATCGTACCAATGGATTGTTCGAGTTCATTACGATTGTGAGCTTACCTATATATTCTGTCAGAACCTTTGACCCGATCTTCCACGCTTCATGCACCAAATCTAATACTGGACAGAATATGTGGGCAATGCATTCATTCTTCATAAATATAAATATGAAACCACAAATGTAAGTCAATCTCAAATGTTTCTCATTGATATACTAGGGATCAATGATAAAATACATAAAAGTATGGCTTTTAGTATACAATCCTTACAATCTCTCATTGATACTCAAAGCCATGCAGGAATACATCTGACACATAACCCTTCTACATAAGTAAAAGGATCTGCTAGGTTATCCAAAAATGAAACTATGCAAACCACAACGTCTCCACGTTGTACAATCTCCCGGATGAGAAAGTAAACACACAAATAGAGGTGGACCTGATAAAATCCTTATCAGCTTGGAAAATAGAATCTGTATACCTAAGGGGTACATGATTATCAGCCTGGTACACCAACATATACTCCCTAGTCATTTTTAGGCACTTGAGTATATTCTTGACCGCAATCTAATGCTCTTCCCCTGGATTAGACTAATATTTGTTTATCATGCCAACGACATAATAGATATCCAGTCTAGTGTAGAGCATGGCATACATGAGACTTCCTACTGCTGAGGCATAAGAACTACCTCTCACCCTCTCTATCTCTCGAGGTGTCCTAGGACACTGATCCCTAGATAGAGTAACTTCATGTCTGAAAGGAACAAATCCTTTCCTGGAATTTTTAATACCAAATCGAGCAATAATCAAATCAATATACCGGTCTTAGGATAAGCCCAACATCCTTTATGATTGATCTTGTATAAGCTTGATCCCGAGTATTTGGCCCGCTTCTCCTAAGTCCTTCATGTAAAATTGATTTGATAACTATACCTTTACCAAAGATAACAATCCCACATCGTTTCCTATTAGGAGAATTTCATCAACATAGATGACTAGAAATACTACCTTGTTTCCATCACGCTTCCAGTACACACAATATTCGATATAATACTGATCAAAGCCGAAACTTTTGATCGACTGGTCAAATCGAGTATTCCAAGACCTCGATGCTTGCTTAAGTCCATAAATGGATCTCTTAAACTTGCATAACATGTGCTCCTGGCCCTTTGCTACAAACTCGTGTTGTTACATCATATAGATGCTCTCGTCAAGACTTCCGTTAAGGACTGCCGTCTTGACGTCCATCCGTAAAATCTCATAGTTCAGATGTGTAGCAATGGATAATGGAATCCAAATGGTCTTAAGAATGGCTATTGGTGAATAGGTGTCCTCATACTCGAACCCTTCTTTCTGAGTAAACCCTTTCGTGGCAAGCCTACCTTTGAAAGTTTTCACCTTCCTGTCCACTCCACTGGTCTTCTTGTAGATTCATTTACACCCGATGTGTTTTATCCCATCTAATAGATCCATAAGTTCCCAGACCTGATTAGAATACATAGACTCTAAATCAGATTTCATAGCCTTTTTTCATAATTTCACATCCTTGTCTTGAAGTGTTTCAGCGTAGTTCATGGGTTCGGTATCATATTCTTCTAGAATCTTGTCATAAGACTCTCCCAATAACATGAACCTCTCGGGTTGGCGAAAAAACCCTCTCACTATGATGAAGCCCCTCATGTGCACTCACGATTGGTGGTATTTCATCCCATTCATTAGGTATGTTTTCCGGTTGTACCATATTTTCATTCCTATCCTCTTCTAGAACAACATGCGACCGGGGTTTGTGGTTTATGGCATAATCCTCTTCCAAGAATCTTGCATTTGTGCTAAGAAAATACCCTTTGATTCTTAGGATTATAAAATAAACCACCATTAGTTCTTTTAGGGTATCTTACATAGAAATAGACCTCTATCTTTGGTTCCACCATGCTTGCATCTCCCACCAACACATGTGTTGGGCAACCCCATATAAGGAGATGCTTAAGACTTGGATTATGCCTAGTCCACAGCTCCAAATGGGTTCCGAGAACTGCTTTAGTAGGTACCAAATTCAGAATATAGACCGTTGCTTCTAATGCATGCCCCCAAAAATGAATGCGGTAACTCTGAATAACTCATCATACACCTTACCATATCATTAAGGGACCTATTCCTCCTTTTCGCTACATCATTCTGTTGTGGCATCCATAGTGTAGACAATTGGGATGTATTCCTATGTTCTGATAAGTAGTCTCTGAACTCCCCCCAAGAGGTATTCACCACCACGATCAGATCATAGGTTTTTGATAATTTTACATGTTCTCTTCTCCTCTTCAGCCTTAAACACTTGGAATTTATCAAAGGTTTCAGACTTACGATGAAGCAGATAAATATATCCATACCAAGAGTATTGAAGTACTCATAACCACCTCTTTCCTAGATATTTATAGGACCACATACATTAGAATGAACCAGTTCTAACACTTCTATGGCTCTAAGTCACTTGGCCATAAATGACATCTTGGTCATCTTACCCTCTAAACAGGTTTCGCAAACTTGAAGTGCCTCCACTTCAATGAACCTAAAGGTCCATTTTCTACCAGTCTTTATATCCTTTTTAGATTAACATGACCTAAATGAAAGTGTCAAAGTAGTGTTTGGTTCAACGAGGAATTTTTCCTTATTAGTGGTAAAACATGCAAATTATTCACTTCATCGTTTTGAACAGTAGAAATAATCATGTGTAAAGTACAAAAGATCATTATTCAATGTACCATGAAAGATAAAATGTTTTCCAACCATAATACTGCATAAATGCTTATCAAAGTTAACACAATATCCATCAATCCCCAAACTGGAAGTCGAAACTAAGTTCCACCTGATTTTGGGTACATATAAATGTTCTTTAAAATTAAGCTCATATTTCTACTGAAACCTAGAACTATATCTCCCATTGTAGTAGCAGATACCTGGGAGTCGTTCCCCATCCGAAGGTAGACCTCGCACTCTCTAAGCTATCTAGTCACCTGAAACCCCTACACAGAATTACAGACATGATTAGTGGTTCATGTATCTTAGGTTTCCATAGATATAATCGCTAAATATGATACCACAACTAAATATAAGGCATTACCTCCAACCTTATTGTTCTTCCAGGCCGGGCAATCCCTCTTCAAATGCCCCCTCTTCTAACAATAATAGAATTTTTCCTTAGGCACCTTTACCTTTGCCATAACAGATGATGGCTTCTACACACCATCCTTTTGTGCATTTCCCTGTTGCATACATTTCTTCTTCTTCTTACAACCTCTTGGCCTAGAAGAAGAAGCCTTTTTTCCACAACAAACACATGTGATGACTTGCAGATAACACCTTTCGCTTCCTATAGTTCTTTTAGTAAATCTAGCATAGTAAAATCAAATTTGTTCATTGTATAATTTAGCCTAAATTGTTGAAATGAATCAGGCAGTGATTGGAGCATGATATCAATTTGGGATTCCACATCGATTTCAACTCGGAGGACCTCCAGCTTCTTAAGAAAACGAATCATCTTCAAAACGTGGTCCCTCACAGGTGTACCCTCTTCCATCGTCGTATTCATGAGAGCCCTCATGGAAACCTGCCTTGCTACCCGAGCTTGATCACCAAACATTTTTGTATGGTTGACCATGATCTCAGTTGTAGATGTCATAGTCAGATACTGGCTTTGCACATAGATTCCAAGATGTAGCAGCTAGCCATCCTATCAGACTTCTTCCACTTCCCATAGGCCTGGATCTCATGTTCGGTGGATCCACTATGAGGAGCGAGAGGACAGGGATCATACAACAAAAATCTATAGTCGTCAGAAGTTAGGACTATGTCAAGGTTCCATTTCCAAGTGATAAAGTTCGGTCCAGTAAGTTTTTGTTCCTTGAGTATTGCTGAAAGTGGATTAAATGATCCCATTATTAAATCCCGAGAAACGTAAAAGAAAACTTTTTACTTCATTGAAAATTTAGAATCCCTAAACCTTTTAAATTTAAAATGAATTATTGGCAGCCCAGATCCTTTGTGATTATACAGGCCACGATAGTATGGACCTCTACTATCCAATCCCCATCCGAACAGACATGTCAGTCTATTAATTTACTCATGGGACCAAATATCATAATAAAAGCCACCGACCCAGTGTCACATCAATTGATAGGACACGATAGTGTTGACGCCTAACAATCAACGAATAAACAAATACAAGGCTTTAATTCCTTGATATAGGACATTCCTAGAAAAATAAGGAGCCAATAAATTTGATCCCCACATATAAAAATAGTGACTCCGATGGGGAGAATATTTTTATCTATGGATTAATTGTATAACCATCACCCTCAATTTGAAAAATCTATGTCAAAACCCTAGGCCCAGTGTGAGAGAACCCTACTTTGCACAAGTAAGGACCTGACCTTATTTTACACGTGCAGTGTTCGGTTAGGCGGTTTGGTTTTTAAACTTAAAGTACTTGTTCTCAGACAGTATTTTAAATTTGGATTCGATCCTTTTGGGTTTTCGGTTTACCCTCATTTTTGGGTCCAGTGTTATTTTATCACGTGGTATCGTGGAAGGTTTCAGGTTGTTCGGACCGAAACTCATGGTATTTTTACACCTTTTATCGGCTTTAGGTTCAGCCATCGAGCGCTCGAGCGTTTTGAGTGCGCTCGAGCGCCAGTACGTCGGTGGGGCTTATAAAACTTGTGGTCTGTTTGGTTTTTCGAGAAAATATCTTATGTTTTCTCTCCCTTCTCTCTAAAATACTAGATCTGGAAGTTAGGACTTGCTTTTTGTGGATCTAAATGCTTGGGCTCGGATTCTGAGGCTGTACGCTTGTTACGAGAGTTGGAGACTACGTTTTCATCGGAGCAGATTTGGATTCTGACGGTTTAAGCTTGTCTCGTTTTGGTTTTTTTAGCTTTGGACGACCTCATGAGGTAGGGAATGACTTACTCTTGAACTTCTACTGTTATATGTAAGGCTAGTTTCGTGTATTTATAGATGTTATGCTGGTTATCATGCTTTTTATACTAGTTTTGGATATTCCAGGCTTCATGGCCCGATTTTCTAGGAAACATTTAGGTTTTCCTTGATCGTGGTATGATGATAAGGGATCTATCTTTTCAGATTTAAATTTAGGTGGTATATACTTAAATTGTACATTTGTGATATTTATTTACCGGGCTTAGAGGCAATAGAATGAGAAACGATCAGGTTTTCCTCTATTACAATTGAGTTTGTGACTTATCTATACTTTCATATTTTAGATTGGATAGTCATAACTAAAATCATGTACAAACTGGGTATTTTCCAAGTTTGGGGTTTTTTGGGAAAGATGGGTTTTAGATCAGCTTTTTCTAGGACATGCTTACTTTTCTAGTAGATGGAAAGGACAGGACCTTAGGGTTCTAATATCCTAATTTTTGTGAAAGCCCCGGCTAGCCAGACATGTGTTGAAACTTAGCTTTTATTTGAAATACTAAACCTTTTCCTTTTAAAATTAAAATGGGGGTTCAACAAAGGTTCGGAGGTTTATTAGACCCGAATCATCGGGCGGGTGACGGCCTACGTCGGGTTACGACACTCGGTGTCGGGTGGGTGACGGCCTACGTCAGGTTACGACACTCGGTGTCGGGTGGGTGATGGCCTACGTCGGTGTACTTTTACTTACAGCATAAACCTTTTTCGATAGTTATGTTGTGTGATAACTCGTTTGGTTTCAAATTTAAAATTATACTTTTATCTGGCTTTGGATAAACTATATTTACGTATCGTATGTTAGCTACATACAACATGTTTAGTTCTTGTATAGTTTATTTCATACGAGCCTGTGGCTTACGTTGTCAATGACAACGACATGTGATCTCGGGAAGGAGATAGCGGACTGAGATGGGAGCTTGGAGGAGCCGTTAGAAGCGGTTAGGCTTATGTTTTGGTTTATGTATATTTTATATAAATCGTTTTGTATAAGCCTGGAATATAAACATGGTTCATATGTATTAAGATGGTTTTAGTTTCCTTAATACATTTTATGTTTGAGATTATAATTTTATGGATTCGGAATCTCGGTTTTCATTTATTTCAGCTTTCCATAGTTCATATGATGTATGTTGTGAGGCCGATGTGCCGGGTGGGTATATTAGGTTCCATTTGGCTAGCTATCTTTTCGATTGAAAAAGCATGCTATGTTAGTTTAAACGGTTTTCGAAAAATAATGGTTTTCTCGTTTAAAATAAGACTTTTCTAGAGGAAAGAGTTCTTTTGATTATATCCATCTTCAGAAACTATGTTTTAATTGGTTTAAGGCATTTTGAGGTAAAAGTGAGAAAATAAGATTTTTGGGCCAAAAAAGGTATTTTCGGCAAAATCTCTCGGCCATGTCACCGCTCGAGCGGTCCCCTATTTTCTGTATACTCGAAAATGGTTTTTTTTTTGTACAACTTTTGGGGTTTAATTACAAGGCTTGGAGGCATTTTATTTGTATATTATTCGTATTATTTTCAGTATAAATAAATACTTTTGTCCAAGGCTTGGTCTAGGTCATGTTTGGATTAAAACTTAACATTTCTTAAGTGTTCAATTGATAGATTTTCAGTTTCGGCTTAGGCCGGGCTTTCGGATCAGGTTTCTTAGATAGTTTTTATTGCACTGGGTTTTGGAGCGTTACAACTTGGTATCAGAGCCCTAGGTACGAATACTTAAGGAGCTGTGGAAATTCGAGAGGGTTGTTTCCATGTTGCATTCATATTTGGTGTGCTTAAATGTGTGAATTGTTCGGCTTGCGCGTGCTATGTGCAATGTGGGCATGGGGACTGAAATCAAAGATGATTATCTTGCCTCGACATCTGTTAGACTTGTTGTGAGTTCAAGTTAAAACAGCGTTCGTCCAGTGTTCCTCTAGCGAGAAAACTGAACAGGTTAACCGGATTGGCATATCATTCTGATAGTCTGTCCCGTTATATGTTACGTATTGTTTGCCCAGGCATCCTCCTTGACAGGTAATAGGCATTATATGATTTATATGCCTCACACCTTTCATATAGCATTATGACGTCACATGGTGGTAGAGTTCGGGATGGGCATCACAGCCGGGGTCGAGCAGATGACCAGGTGACGGAAGAGGGAGGTACGCAAGTTCACTAGGATCCAGTCGGGGGAAACAATCCTATTCAGCAGGAGCCGATTGTAGAGGAGGTTCATATGTCGCCAGATCCAGTGGTGGATGGTGCTCCAGTTCAGTAGGAGCCAGTAAAGGAGGTAAACGACTTGTTGCAGATCTTGCCAGCTATGCAGGCGATAGCAGAGACGATGAGGGGAGGCAACCAAGCCCCCGAGCCACGAGCTATGGTTGCGATGCGGGAGTTTAGACGGATGGATCCACCTGAGTTTTCCGTGGAGCCTGACTCCATAGTGGTGATGGACTGGTTTGAGTCTATTGATCTTATCTTTGATACGTTACGGATTGTGGAAGAGGACTTACGTGAGAGTTTGGCAATGTACAACCTGAAGGGAGAGGCGCGTGAGTTGGGGAAGTGGGTCAAGACCACCATTGGCGGGACTTAGGCTTCTTTCAAGTGGGTTTTTTGGGAGAGGTATTTCGCTCTTTCCATGAAGGACAGGTACAGAAAGGAGTTTACCGACTTGTAGCAGGAGGGTATAATGGTCTTACAGTACGAGTCATGGTTTTCTATGCTATCCAGCCATGCTCCAGAGGCAATTCAGACTGAGGAGTTGAGGACGAGGAGGTTCGAGAGAGGTTTGCAACTAGCCATCAGGGATAGGATTTGTAGTTCTGATATCCACACCTACATGAAGGCTGTGGAGATCACAGTTAGGGTGGAGACGATGTTGGCAGAGACTCACCGGGCTAAAGAGACTAGGCATCCACAGGGCGGTTCTGAAGGGCAGTCGGAGAGGCACTCTCGGAAGAAAGCGAGGGTTGGAGGTTCAGGACCCGCACCATCTGGTGCCGGATCATCTGCTGTCCCTATGGGACGTCCGGGTTCACGAACAGGGACATGCTTTCGGTGTGGGTTGACGAGATATCTCAAGAGAGATTGTTCGTAGCAGGACACAGCACATAGTCAACAGTGGGATCAGACCCAGGCGAGGACCGCACCCGTATGTTATATGTGTGGTCAGACAGGAAACATCAGTCAGGATTGCACCCAGCGTGCAGGAGTACAGAGCACCGCATCGGGATAGTCCAGGTTCGCACCGCAGGGCAGTGGTCAGCCTCAGCAGCAGCTGGCCCTAGCACAGCCATTACGTTCTGGGGCACCACCTAGAGGAGGTTATCAGGGTTCAAGGGGCAGCGGTAGGCAGCAGAAGACCCAGGGGTGTTACTTTACGCCATCAGCGCCGAGTTCTTCAGGGGTAGCTTCGGGACGTACTAAGAACCCCACCGGTACATCGGTCATGAGAGGTACATTTCCTGTATACCATTCTTGGACTTGAGATCTTATTGATATAGGGGCATCACACTCGTATATTGCTTCTTCTTTTGCCATAGCTTTTGGCCTAGAGACGAAGTATATAGATAGCGCGGTATGCGTAGAGACACCGATAGGTGATATAGCTACGTTGTGGTGTGTCTGTAGAGAGTGCGAGTTGTGGGTTACGGATCTCCTTTTATTGTTCGATCTTATCGTCCTTGATATCTATGCCTTTGATGTTATATTAGGCATAGATTGGCTTATTGCATATCAGGCTTATATAGATTGTGATGGACGGAGGGTGTTCTTTAGTACTCCGGGCGGGTAGCACCTTTCTATTACAGGTGACCAAGACGATGGCCTGGTACCTTTATCTTATCCTATGCGCAATGGCGGCAATCTCAGCATCCTTCTATCGGCTATGTTGATCAGTGATGGTTATTCCACTCCTTTTGAGTATCCACCCATTATTGACGAGTTCCCTGATGTTTTCCCTCAGGACCTGTTCGAGTTGCCACCTCGGCGGGAGATAGAATTTTCGATTGATCTTATTCCAGGAACAATCCCTATTTCTGTAACGTCCCGACCTAAACCAATTAATAATCTAATAAAGAATATCTGAAAATGGGATCTTATACTGAATAGTTATTTCTTTAAAACATCGATTTAAGAAAAATACAGATATTTCTCTTTTCAAGAAATTTTAAGAAAAGGCTGGAAAATATTCTAACTCTTGAAATTTCTAGAAATTTCGGCAGAGTTTCCCTTGTTTTTGGACCTTCCCAAAATGGACAATGGCCTATAAACAAGGTACCTGGGCATATGAATAACAATAATTTGCATCCGCGGCAAACCTAGACTAATTTAAGCTATATCAAGCCGATTACCGGCGCAACAATACTACTAATCAACACGAAATCTTAAATCTCAATAAAGCATGGGTGGCCCTTAGGCACTTGCAACCCACTAGCAACACTAAACATAATAAGCTCACTAAACCAATAGAATGTAAAGACATAAACTCGAGCTTTGCCCATCCTTGCTCCAAGTATCAAAAGTCTCCTTTTTCTTACCCTGAAAAATGTTGATGTGGCTGAGCCACGGATGTAGGATAATAGATAAAATAAACCACAAAATGATATACAAGGTTTGTTATGCAACAATATAAGAAAAAGGTTTTAGAGATAGAAACGTAATCTTTTGTTGTTCAAAAACATGCCTGCATAATCGAGCTTTGCTATAAAAATCTCATTTATCACAAA
>JAULLH010562801.1:0-10331 GCA_035668455.1 Sarracenia alabamensis | reverse complement strand
GATTTCTTTCTTTGAAATTTCTCTATCAAGGGATTGGTATCCTAGAGGATCCCAGGAGGTAGAGAGGATGAGAGGACACTTTAGGTAGATAGCATTCTCAAATTCTAGGGATCGGTGTCTTTCTTGGCTAGTAGATGCCTAATGGCAGCATGGTCAGTGTAAACAATTACCTTAGATCCTAGTAGCTAAGATCAAAATTTGTCCAACGCAAATACTACTTCCAGTAGCTCTTTTTCGGTGATGGGGTAATTTATTTGTGGATCGTTTGGGGTCTTACTGGCATAGTAGATAGCGTGTGGAACTTTATTCTCTCGTTGTCCAAGCACGGCTCATACAGCGTAATCAGAGGCGTCACATATGATTTCAAATGGTATTGTCCAATTCGCTGACTGCATGATAGGTGCTGATGATAGATCATCTCTAAGTTGTTCGAAGGCATGCATACATTTATCATCAAATTCAAATGTAGCTTCCTTAGTGAGAAGATCACAAAGGGGATATGATATCTTAGAGAAGTCCTTGATGAATCTGTGACAAAATCCAGCGTGTCCTAAGAACGAGCGGATTTGCTTTACTATGGTTGGTGGTGGTAATTTAGTAATTAGCTCAACTTTAGCTTTGTCTACATCGATGCCGGGTTTGGAGACTATGTTTCCTAACACGATCACTTGTTGGACCATGAAGTGACTTTTCTCCCAGCTAAGTACCAGGTTTATCTCATGACAGCGATGAAGCATCAGAGTTAGATTTGTGAGACAGTCCTTGAATAAGAGACCAAACACGGAAAAGTCATCCATGAAAACTTGAAGATATTTTTCAACCATGTTAGAGATGATAAACAACATACCCCTTTGGAAGGTGGCTGGTATGTTACACAATCCAAAAGGCATACGCCTATAAGCGAATGTACCAAAGGGGTAGGTGAAAGTTGTCTTCTCTTGAACCTCGTGGTAGACAGGTACCTGATTATAGCCGGAGTAGCCGTTCAGAAAGTAGTAATAGCCTTGGCCAGCTAAACGCTCCCGGATTTGGTGAATGAATGGTAATGGAAAGTGATCTTTTCTCGTCATAGCGTTTAGCTTCCTATAGTCGATGCAGACTTGCCATCCAGTTGTTGTGCGAGTCGGTAGCATGACAGTGAGCCTAGATTTCTTGGGTACAACTTGTGTTTGTCTCACCCACTTACTATCAGAGATTCGGTAAATGATTCCTGCATCAAGCAGTTTGACTACCTCTTGTTTCACTACTTCCTTCATGTTGGGGTTTAGTCTCCATTGCATTTCTCGTGTAGGTTTAGCATCTTCTTCACAATGGATGCGATGCATGCAATCGAATGGGTCAATTCCTTTTAAATCTGCCACCGTCCATCCTATGACTCCCTTGTGGGCCTTGATGACTGCAGTCAATTGCTCTTCTTGTGTCGAAGTTAAATCTGAGGCAATTACGACTGGTAGAGTACTGTAGGGTCCTAAAAATATGTATTTGAGTGAGCTCGGTAGAGGTTTCAATTTAAGTGCTGATGGGGCTTCTAGGGATGGTATGGCATGTTTAAATGAGGGTGGGGGCAGGTCTTCAAATCGAGACAGGCTTCTAGAAGTCATCTGAAAAGATGGCTAGTAAGGCTTGTTGTGTTGCCTCCTCGATATGGTCGATTGCGAAGCAATCAACTTCTAATGTAGGATGATGGGAGACATGAAAGAAGTTGAGCATGAGCTTCATATTTCCAAAGGAAACGTCCATTACCCTAGTTCGGCAATTGATACATGCATTGGCTATGGCCAAAAAGGGGCGTCCAAGAATGACGGGCATTTGTCTCCTTGAATTTGTGTCTGACTCGGTGTCTAGTACTATGAAGTCAACAGGGAAGAGGAATTTGTCAACTTTGACGAGTACATCTTCAATGATACCTCGGGGAACCTTCACTGACCTATCTGCCAACTGAAGGGTGATAGGTGTTGGTTTAAGTTCTCTAAGACCGAACTGTTCATAGACTGAGTATGGGAGAAGATTCATGCTAGCTCCTAGGTCCAAGAGTGCCCGGTCGATCTGATGATCCCTGATCACACACGAGATGGTTGGGATCCCTGGGTCTTTCAACTTTGGGGCCAAGTCATTGCTTAGGACAAAGCTAACATGTTCGGTGAGTAGTACTTTCTTGGGGACATTCGTCTTACATTTTTGAGTGCATAAGTCTTTTAAAAACTTTACGTAAGATGGAATTTGCCCGATAGCATCCAAAAGGGGTAAGTTGATTTTGACTTGCTTAAATAAATCAATCACGTCTGCCATTGGTGGTCCTTTATTGTGCTGAGGGGTTTGTGGTGCTAGGCATGACGAAAATGGTGCCTTAGGTTCTTTTGGGATTATTAGAGGGGCCATGAGTGCCTCCTGCAATGGATCTTTCGGTGGGGGCGCTGCAGCTGGTGCTTGGTGAGTGTTTTGGGCATTATTGGGATCATTGATTGGACTCTTTGAATATTGTAGGGGTAGGTGTTGGTTGAGATTTGCATTGCACTGGTCGGGGTTCTAACTCTTTGCCACTTCGCAGGGTCATGACAACCTTTGCTTGCTCATGATAGATATCACTACTACTAGGGTTGCTGTCAATTAGGTATTGGCCTTTAGGGTTTGCCACTGGTTGACTCGGTAATTTGCCGTACTCTCGGCGGTTAAGTGCGGCTGCTATTTTCCCTACTTATGTTTCTAGCTTGGCTATGGACTGAGAGTGGGAACTAAAAAGTTGAGTCTTCACATCTAAGTCTTTTAAGGCTTTCAACACGGTTTCCTTAAATCCATGGGCTCGAGGTGTTGGAGCAAGTGCTTGCTGTTGTGGGGAATGATAGGCCTATTAGTTGTGAGAGTTATACACGGGCCTAGGTGCCTGAGTTTGTGGAGGTCCAGCTGATGGTTATTGATTTCTCCATCCAAAGTTGGGATGGTTTCTCCTGCTAGGGTTGTATGTGTTGGAGTATGGATCATTACTTGGTCGGGCGAATCCTCTAGTAGCGTTAACTTGCTCTTGGACAAAATTATGGAATTGTTCAGCTGCAGGATACTCAGTGACAAAGTGTGCATGGCTTGCACATAAGGCACATACTTCTTGCATGTTTGGTGGAGGTGGTTGAGTTATGGGTAGGCCTGTTGTTAACAGCTTTTCCAGTTTTTCTGTGAGGGTTTTTACTTGGTTTGAGAGATCATCATTGTGAGTGACCTCGTAAATTCCTCTAGTATTTTGAGTTGTCGCCCGGTCAGTGCAAGAAACGAATACTTGGTGTTGTGAGCTTTCGCTCGACTTTTGCAGATGTATCCATGCGTATGTCTCGTTATTGAGCATAAAAGCACCACCGCACGAGGCATCGACATATTATCTATATTATGGTAACAAATCTTTATAGAAGTTTTGAACTAGCGACCATTTTGGGACATGGTGATGAAGACAGCTCGTTATCAGCTCTTTAAGTCTTTTCCAAGTTTCATAGAATGACTCACCGTCTAATTGAGTAAAGCTTGTTATAGCGCAATGGATCTGATTAGTTTTATAGATGAGGAAGAACTTGCGGAGGAAATCCTGTTGAAGTTTAGCCAATGTGGTTATACTGTTGGGTTGTAGAGACTTGAGCCAATGTTTGGCCTTGTCTCGAAGTGAGAATGAAAACAACTTTAGGTGTTCAGCTTTGTCAAGTAGGCTGTTAAGCCTTATTGTTGAGCATATTTTCAAGAATTCATCAATATGCTTGTAAGGATCCTCACTACTGAGTCCATGGAATATGGGCAGTACTTGTGACAAGTTGGGTCTGATTTCATAGTTGTCGTGCCCAGTGTTAGTGGGTGCTATGCAGGTGACAGACTCGTATGTCGTTGGAATGTATTATTCCATTAATGCTTTAAGTTGTGGATCTGCTTGTTCATTAGCAACATTAGCGTTGCGAGTTTCACCCATGATGGGTGAGTGTAAAGGTGCGAGAGATCGGGGGAGAGAAAATGTTCTTGTGAGTGCTTAGTTGAGTCTACAAATGCGCTCAATTTCTAGATCAATTGGTGTTAGGTCACTATGCAGTGAGCGCTGACCAAGCATATACCAATTTGGAGAAAAGGAAGGCAAAAGTGACTACTAAGTGATGTGCGTCCGGACATACCAAATCGGCGTCCGGGGGGGATTGTCAGTTAAGGGCCCGGACAGTAAAGCTGCGTCCGGATGGAAGGGTGGTGATCTAATTCTTGTGTGATTTCCTATTTTTCAATAGATAAATCAAAATATGAAGACCAGAGAGTAAAAGAAAAATAGAAATATTTAAAAATTAAATAATGGGATAAAAAGAGTTTTATCGTATTGTCCCCGGCAACGGTGCCAAAAACTAGTAGCTGTGTCATTCCTACCACTACTTTATACCAAAATCCACACTAACAGGTAGCTAGTGGAGAGTCCGGATAGTTCCCACGAGAAAAATAAGCAGCTCGTCAAAATATCCCAGTTTACTTAATTTTAAAATACTTAAATAGATTTTGGATTTTTATGTTTAAAATAATTAAAATAATTAATTACTACTACTTCTAATTAAACTAGACTAATAAACAAGATTAAAGATAATGAGAAATAGTCTACGTCAGGTTAGAATTAACTTTTGTTTGATTTTGTAGTTTTAATTAATTTCTTATATTATTTAGCCTTTAATAGATTCAAATTCTATCGTGACATGAACAGTATGGAATTCAAGAAAGGGAGATTTATATGTAAACACAGCATATCTTACCTAAGATATTGACACGGCCTATCCGGAGCGTAACCCGTCTCATCAATAGCATAAAATATCGCATGTAAATAATTAAAATCCTTGAATATTAAATAAGGCATACCCTATCCAGGATTATAGCACGGCTTGTCCGGAGCACGACCCGTCTTATGCATGGCATATCGTATCTCATATTTAATCTTCGAATGACAATTATAACAATTATGAAATACTCATTTAATACAATCATAGAAAGATTAAATGAAATATTAATTAATTTAGAGAAATAAGAATGTTTCAACGATCAAATATGTTATGGAATATAGTTATTGCATAACGAATTCATTACAAAAGGCTGAAATAAAATAATGAAATTAATCTAATCCTAAATTACCAAACTCAGGCTTCATCTGAACCCGAGGCAGAAAAGAACTTAACCATGCCTTGTCGGTGTAAGGACCTGTACTATTTTATTTAATAATTTTCTTTAAATCAAAGAGGATTGTCGATACTTGATTTTGTTTCCGAATTTTCTTTTTTAATGGTTATTGATTTAATCATTTATCCGTGAATTTAAAAAGGGCCAACTTTTTATTTATTTTATTGTATTTATAAGAGTTTCAATTTCTAAAAGAAAAGGGTCAAATTATATATAAAATTATTATTTTATATGGGTGGATTTACGTAGAAGTGTGTAGAACATTTAAATAAATAAATAATGTAATATAATAAAAGAAAATAAGTTGATTTCTCCCGAACCGGTCGCGCAAGGGCGCTTGTGTCAAACCTTTGGGAGAATCGAACAGAGAGAGAGAGAGAGAGTGAGAGAGAGAGAGAGATACAGGAGAGGGAGATCGAAGAAGAAGGAGGACGGGCCATCACCGCCCCTCACTGACGCCATCTCCGGCGCCTTCGTCGGCAAGGAGAAAGGGGGAAAGTGAGAACCGAAACCATGGAGCACCAAAACCATTTCTGGTTTTTGGAGATGGAGGCAATGCGAGGAAGACGAGGGATGAGAAGGTGAGCTGCGACGCAAAATAAAGAATAACAGGGAGCACCGAACCGCAAGTCGCGCCTCCGACAGTGGGATTTCTTTGATTACGGTTCGATTTTCATGCTTTTCTTTAAATCGAGGTTGGATTCTAGACTACATAAACTTCATTGTTGATATAGATTATAGTTTTGCAAAGAGATTTTACATTTTTCTTGTTATGCTCGACGGGAGCCCTTATTCTGGTTTGAGCTTGTTGGTTTCATTTACAGTTTAAATCATGAAATTGAAGCTTGATGCATGAAATTAAACCTAATTGGAACAATATTATGTTGCCAATTGGAACCGATTTTGAGAAATGAGCTATTAGGGTTTGATATTGGGTCGACTGATGAAATTTGGGGTTTTGATCATATTTAGACTTAAGTTGTAAAATTGAATATTTGAATGTGAAAAGGATGATGGCTAAATATTCAATTTGATTTAAGATCCTGAATATAGCTAGGGATGATTATTGAACCTGAAGATGACACACAGAAATTGAGAAATCCGGTCGATTTGTCAACTCTCTATCATGTGAAAATTGTTGCTAGGTGTAACCCTTAAAATGAGACTAGATTGTCATAAAGGAATTGTGGGTATGGAGGACTTGAATTAAAATATGAGGTGTTGCTTTGGATTTATGTTTGTGAAAAAGTAGATAGAATCCTAGTAATCTTCTAAATACACAAGTGACATATAAAGCTTGAAAATAAGTATAAGAATTTGAAGTCTTAGAATTTGAAAACATACTGACATTTGAGAATCTTTGCTCGTTGGATCAAATGGAGAGAAAATAAGTTCTTAAACCAACTTAAGAAATTGAGAAATAGAATGTGGAATAGGAGCTTTTATTTGAGACTTATATGTGTAGGAGAGATTTTAAAATCCAAAAGATAAAGCTTGAGAATCAGATGAAAATGATTAGATTGAGACACAATAAATCAAAGTTAACTATACAAAAAAATTTGTGAACTTTTTATGACATTCTGATATTAGAAATTCAAATGATTTGGCGTGTTAAATATGGGAAGTTCGAACACAATTTACGATAATTTCGAAATTATGAGATAAAGGACATATGTCGTGAATATCATATAGATAGTTTATATTCGTAAATTGTTGAATTTATTTGGGAATCTTGAAGGTGAATAAGAATTAAATTTTGCTTGATACATGTGTTGCGTTATATTTATGAGTAAATGATAGATATCTTATTTGTAAGATCATGCTAATCTTTGGTCTTTGGATTTGGGATAACTTGAAATAAGTTAGAAAATTCTTGAAATGAATCTGTGTAAAGAATTGAGATTGGTTGAGGTACTTAAGAATTACAGGTTCAACCTAAGTTTGCTCTTGGTCCTAATGCACTGATTAGAATATTCTGATTGTGTGCATCATGTGGATTATGTTAGAATCCAAATCTATAAAACCTTGTTTAGGTTGTGTTGAGTATCGATTGATGTACTTAAAGATGCTTAGGCTCCTTTATAATAGCCTATGTTATAGTGATTGGATTCTGTGATATAATGATAATTCATTCATGCATTACTCATGCATCTTTGCATACTTATACATTGGGTGCATTTTGGGTTGGAGACAGAATTCGTGTGATTGGATAGTGATTAGTTGATGGGTTATGCATTTATTAATGCATATACAAATTGTGGGTGCATGTGAGTTGATCGTAGTGATCTTTTGGTGCACATTGTTCTTATCTTTGTGCTTTTGTGTGTTGATGTGGGGACTGGAGAGAGGTAGGGGTGAAGTCTCAGGCTTCCAACTAGAGTTGAGGTGAGCTGTGAGGTTGGTCCACGTTGACTTATTATGTGGGGGTTGTACAGTGGAAGATGGCCACTTCCCAACTAGCCTTGAAGTGAGCCGTGAGGTTGGTCCACGATGGGAGTTCAGTGGGGGATGTACAACCAAGATGAGACTCACCGTTTACCCATGGTCCGTTCTACGGGAGTGTGTACGTATGTACTTGTAAATTTTACGAGTTATGGTATGGGACATATCTTGTCTACTTTACTATACGTGGGTGTGTCAGTATGTACGCGTAACGTTTACGAGCTATGGTATGGGACATAGCTTGTTTACTTTACGATACATGATGTGGTTTGGATTATGTGTACATTATACATTTGAGCATGAGCATGTTGTCATTTATGAGATGTAGATGCACATATTTTAGCTTTTCAGCTTCTTTTATAGCTTTGACACGTAGCACCATGTATCATCCTTCATGTAGATGAAAGCACGTTATTGCTTATATTTCATGCCACACATTTGACGCACAATGACTATCATATTACGTATAGAAGTAAATCTACCTTCGCCTAGCAACTTATACATGTTGGCATATAAAATGTAATTACTAACTATCTTGAAGTTGTGAGTATAAGTTCACAGATGATTACTGATAAGCTGAGTAAACGGTAGTAAGGATTGTAGATAAACGCTTAATGTATACCTTATTCTTATGAGCTTGAGCATGTCATCCTTTATAACATAATGACACATTTACCTGAGTATTTCAGTTTCTATAATAAAAATCCGATTATGCAGGCGTGGTTCATTTTTATACATATAAGACTGTTTTTATGTCTCAAAAATCTTATTTCTTTAAAGTGCTGCATAATCAACCTTACATATCATGTTGCGGTTTATTATGTCTATTATCCTACAACTGTGGCTCAGCCACCCCAACATTTTGCAGGTTTAGCAAGAAAAACGTCAAAATCGAATTAAGGCTCGGTGAACGCGTAGCCCTCGACTCCCCGATCCACCGTAGGGCTTCAAAATCCAAGTACAAATACCCAAAACCAAGAAAAACCAACTTCCAAGCCTCAGATCTGGTTCTAGAGAGAATGAGGAGAGAAAAATCCAAAGAAAATAACCAGAAATCCAAACAACTCGTAACCTTTATAAGCCTCTACCGACATAGTCCGCTCGAGCGGACTAACCAGCGCTCGAGCGGTCTCAGCTGTTCCGCACAAGTCAAAAACTTAGAAACTAAGACCCGTTTCCAAACCGAACATCCTCAAGCCTAACACTTAAGAATAAAATATCAATGCTTCCAAAACAAACAACGCGATCATCAGACCTCGAATCGTCAATAAAATTTAATTCTTTCAAAACTTTTAACCGGTTTCTCAGAAAAACCAAATGAACGCCAGTTTAGAATTAAAACTTAAAACTCAAAATGGTCCATGATCTCTCGGCCCAAGACTTCCCAAAGCATGCCGAAACACGTCACACGTGCAAACTAAGTTCAAGCCCTTACACTGCTCAAGTTTTGGGGGTGGTAGTGCATTATGTTTGAAAAACTGAAAATCTTTCCAAGTGTTGCAAATTTTTGATTTTCACTCCTTTGATAAACCAACACCAACCTTGGGTAATGTTGTTTCCCAAATCACCCATAGGCATCAAAAACAATTTTAAATCATGTAATCGGGATTTTCAACGTTTCTATCTATAAAAGAACTACATGAAATAAATTATAACCAACGATAACCAATTATCTATAAAACCCCCAACGACATACTAGCCTCACAACATACAAAGTTTGGATATCTTGGTCTTATGGCTTAACAAATTGAGCTCTAACACACAAACAACTATATCTGGTTTGAAGAAATTACTTTAATTTTTTGAATATCTCAAAAGATGACAAGACATCAAGAATGTATTCCGATACAAAATATATCCCCAATGGTTCTCTCTGACTGCATATAGCATAAATCGGCAACTCGCTTGCCCAGATCACCTGCAATGTTGTCAATGACGACAAGAGCCACCTCTCGTAGGAAATAAATTATAAATAAACTACGTATGATATTCGAGGATGATCATGTGATACGCAAGATTTAGTTTATCAAAAAACTAACTGACATTCTATACAAAAACACTTATCACATAACCCTTTTTGAAATCATGTTAACACCATTTTAAAACACATGCATACCTCATGCTCCACCATGACATAACACTTTCTTTGGTCATTCTCATTGTGAAGAACCCCTTTATTATTTTCAAAGCTCATAGTTCACACACACACACACACACACTCGAATGTCATTATGCATAGACACGTCAAATCAACAAGTGATTCACACCTATGAACCGACCGCGGGGGAGCTTATAGACATCCCCAATGGTTACCTGCCAACTCAATCTACAAGCATGCCAATGAGTAACCATAGATTCTATAACCCATCACGTCTTCGTCCTTCTCTAGAGAAGCACAACAGACTCCATTAAGAGTTACTAACTGGAATGGTAGGCCACCCGACCTTGTAACACCCCAAACCCGGTGTACTAGAAACTGTGGGTCCGAAAGGCAACCTAGAGGGGGGGTGAATATGTTGATGCCAAACTTAAAACTTTTTCGGTCTCTTAAAACTTATTTCTAGCAAACAAACACAATCAAAGATGCAGCGGAAATAATTAAATTAAATGCAAGAAATAAGGCAAATAAAGAGACAAAGGAAAGCAAACCACAACACCGAGACGTATAGAGGTTCGGCCAAAATCCGGCCTACTCCTCTCTCTCAAGATCGCACTTGAGA
>JAULLH010562693.1:0-10332 GCA_035668455.1 Sarracenia alabamensis | reverse complement strand
GGCCCAATCCTTACCATACTTGGTCCCAACGGTTATATCCATGAAAGAGCTTATAAAAGGTGATTTATTTGAAGATTTCAAGGTTAGAGAACACAAGTGAAACATCATATACAACTCACTAATTTGAATCCCTGGTTTTTTTTGCTCCGAATTTCAGTTTACATCTTGAGCTTTTTCTGGTGGTCTCCCTTTACCAGATTTTTGTATATTCATCTCTTGCTCTTTGTTTGTAATTCGTTGTAAATTATATTTTGAGAGAGAGTGAATCTTGTAGTGAGCTATTAATTGTATATTCATCTCGACAAGGAGAAGGCTCAATTTTGGGTTGCTGCTGCAACAACCAGGGTTCCACTTCACCACAAGAAGAGGCGGTTGCTCTTCACCCATTTGAAGAATAAGAACGTGGTTCCACTTCACCCAAAGAAGGAGGTGGCTACTCTTGGCCCTTATCCAAGAAGGAGGTTTTATTCACCCGAAAGAATATTAGGTTTCACTTGACCTGTAACAAAGAGAGGTTTCTAATCCTACCTGTAAAGTTGCTTAGTGGAAATTTCTCAAGGAGTTATCTTGAGAGAGAGGAGTAGGCCGGGATTTGGCCGAACCTCTATCCGCCTTGGTGTCGTGTGGTTTGCTTTTCTTGTCTCTTTACTTTTCTATTTCTTGCATTTCATCTTACTTTTTCCGTTGTATTTTTGTTTTTTTTTTGTTGCATGATAGAAATAAGTTTTTAAGAGACCTAAAAAGTTGGTCTTTGGCCTACAACCTATTCATCCTCCCCCCCCCCCCTCTAGGTTGCCTACCGGGGAACAACACATATGATTTAAATTAATCAAAACTTAAGTAGAAATACACCATGTAAATGTATGATGTTTTAAATTAATCAGGTGTTAATTCTAGCCTTGACTCAATGGAAGCAACATGCGTTAGTAGTCTAGTGTGGAAGGTCAGGGCGTGACATGTTGGACACCTCCAAATCCGAGAATGTCTCAGATAAGCTTGCGCCTAATACATAATTCTGTAGGAGTCGAAGGTACCAAATTTTAAATGTAAGTTGTCATTTCTAATGCCAAACCTCAAAACAAATTGGGTAGTTCTGAATAACTTATCGCAGATCTCATTATCTCCATAAGTCATATTCTTTATTTCTGCTACACAATTCCGCTGTGGAATACCCGATTCAGTCAACTGGGATGTAATCCCTACCTTTGAAAAATAGTCCTTAAACTGTCTAAATAGGTACTTACCACCACAGTCAGACCATAATGTCTTGATACATTTGTCTAGATATTTCTCTGCTTCGATCTTAAATTCTTTGAATTTTCCAAATCATTTATACTTACAGTGCATCAAATAGATGTATCTATACCTTGAATAATAGTCAATAAAAGTGAAAAAATATTCAAAGTCATCTCTAGCCCAGATAGTCATTGGACCACGTATATGAGAGTGAACCAGTTCCAATGGTTCATCAGCTTTATAGCTTTTAGCTGAAAACGGCATCCTGATCATTTTTCTCTCTCAGCGGGATTCACAGACTAGAAGTGGCTCCACTTCCAATGAACTCAAAGGTCTATTTTCAACCAATCTATTGATTATTTCTAGAATGATATGACCTAGCTGTAAGTATCAAAGATACGTTTGATTCATTTCAGAAGATTCATTTCTCTTAAATGATAAATTAGACGTATTATTCAATTTATTATGTTACAGTGTAAGAGAGATGGGAGTAACAATACAATGACCATCCATCAATGTACGGGATTCAGATAAAATGTTTATCATCCTTAATAATTACAGAGTTATTAAAATAAACAAAATACCCATCGTTTACCAATCTAGAAATAGAAATTAAATTCTTTCATATGGTAAATACATAAAGACAATCTCTTAATATTAGAACCTATCTGTATTAAAACTGAGATTGACATTTCATACTATACTACTACCACCATTGTGTTATTGCCCATGTATAGGTATATTTTCTCATGACTAAGTTATTGGGTTTCATGGAACTCCTGTAATAAATCACAAACATGTTTAGTGGCTCTAGTATTTAAACGTCAGATACCAGTAGATAACACTACTAAACATGTTTCAACAACTAGTGAACAGAAATAATCTTGATTGATGTGCTTACTGAGAAAAATTGGACATTACTTCTTCTAATGTCATGTTTAGTTGTAGTGAAAACATCTGCCTTTTGACTTTATCACACCAATCTTAGACCTACTAACTGTTTTGGAAATGGGCCTCCTTGTTTCTAAACTTTTTCTTCTTCTTGCCTTTCGGCTCAAGGAATAACCCTTTTTCAGTAACAAAGACACTTCCTGGCTTTCTAAGAGTACCCTCTAAGTAGAGTTTAATATCAACCTGAATTTTCTCGTTAATCTCAGCTCCAAGGATTTTCAATTCATTCAGATGAGTAATAATCTTCAAAACATGATCCTTAACAGGTTTTCTTC
Source organism: Sarracenia alabamensis (assembly GCA_035668455.1). Classification (NCBI taxonomy): domain Eukaryota; kingdom Viridiplantae; phylum Streptophyta; class Magnoliopsida; order Ericales; family Sarraceniaceae; genus Sarracenia; species Sarracenia alabamensis. Next base: position 7,870 of record JAULLH010562693.1, on the reverse strand, counting down.
ATTCATGTTTATGTTTATCAAAGACAACATAGCCCTCTGTCTACCTGCACAATTCTGGTCTTTAAATTTTACTTTGAGATTAAAAATCAAGGCACTGGATATAGACCAATACTGATATTGCAATAAATTTGACATAAATGCCAAAATATAACACCGCGCCATTTGATTAGTCCTTTGTCTGGTTTCCTGATCGGTCACCCCCTTATCAGGATTTGGTGAATAAATCTCTACCAACACAAACTCATAATCCTCGACAGTTAAGACGATGTTCAAATTTTTTTTCCTATCAATGTAATTATGACTCATAAGTTTATTTTATTTGAGTATAAAAGTAAAAAGATTGAAAGTCATTTTAATATCCAAGAATCACATAATTAAAAATAATTAATTATGATTAGAAAAACTTTGAATTCATTTTAAAATTGGTTCCCTCTACCATTTTAAAAAGAACTCGGCAGCAGCTTGGTACACCATGAATAGCATGCCTCGATGGAAAGATCGTCTACTATTCATCATTTGTCCAAACAGACCAAATCCTATTAATTTTACTATCCAGGTAGTTAACATTAGCCAAGTAAAATTAAATAACTGACATAGTTTTGGTCCTATAAATAATAGTAGTAACTCAAATGGAAAATAAACTATTATTAATAGTTAAGTGTAAACCACCACTTAATCCTAAAAAAAACCGTTTCGCAATGAACCCTTCAGATGGAGAAGTGATCTACACTAACAATCATCCAAAATTATCCCTAAATAAGGTCTATACCAGTGATACCACAATTAACTCCGTCTGATGGGGAGGAAGGCACTCGAAGCCAACACTCAAAATTAATTGCATCACCTATAAACTAGCGATGGAGACAGTGGGATTTATCTGTGAATAGATTTTTCCACCCCCTTAGTTTTTAAAATATTTTTGAGGATTATAAAATTTTTGTTTAATTTTAATAAATTTATTTTCATGAAAATTCCCCACGTTATATAAAAGATATCAGTTTTTTTACCATCTTTACATGTTATATGTGTAACAAATAAAAAGGGTTATAAAATTTTTGTTTAATTTTAATAAATTTATTTTCTTGGAAATTCCCCACGTTATATAAAAGATATCGGTTTTTTACCACCTTTACATGTTATATGTGTAACAAATAAAATGTTCTAAATTCTATTTATTTTATAAAAAATGAATTTTAAATAAAAACTTAATAATTAAATTTTATTTTTCCATTACACATATTTTTGAAAAAAAAAACTTATTTAAATTAAACTTTTTAATAGTTTCAAAATTCGAAATTAACCATCACGCTATACTAGATATTTAATCCATTTTAACGTGTCTTAAATTTTTGAGTAACAAAGTAAAATTATGAAATTTTTGTTAAAAAATTTAATTTAAAAAATTTTAATTTTAATTTTTTTGGTACTTGAAAATTTTAATTTCGAAGAATGAATAAATTGAAATATGGACAATTAAGTTTCATTCAAATAAAAATCATCCACACATTCAAATATATAAAAATAAATAAATGCATAAATTCTGACTTTAATAGTCCAGCTATAACACTTTGATCTAAAAAATTCCTATTCATTCAAGATTTTTTTATGTAATTCTGATAGGCACATAATATCTGTGATTATCCAGAATATTTTGGTATATTCATGCAATATTTCATGTAAACTTGATATATACAAAATATTTGTGATTATCCAGAATAATTTCTTGTATTCATCCAAGATTTCCTCTAATCCTGATATGTACAGAATATCTATGATTATTTAGAATATTCTCTGATAGAATCAGAGTTTCGTATATCGTCTCAAGATACATCAGAAGAGAACAACACTACTAGAGAGAGAACAAAAGAACAAGAAATGATTTCAGGTTGTTACAAATAAACAGTCCCTTTACACAATATACCATTACACAATGTAAAACTCAGAAACACAAAACTACAAAAATGTCCTTGAGGATAAAATCCAAAACTTCCCTTATTTATTACACGAAAATACCTAAATTGCCCTTTGTATCTTAACATCCCCCCTCAAACTGATACCGAGAATTTAGGCATCAGTTTGATTTTGTGTTGAAGAAAAGCAAGAGATATGAGAGATTTTGTAAAAATATCAGCAATTTGATCTTTACTAGATATAAAAAAAATTATGTAAATCCTTTTTAATAACTTTCTCCTGAATAAAATGAAAATCCACTTCAATATGTTTAGTACGGGCATGAAAAATAGGATTTGTAGAAAGAGCAATTGCAGAAATATTATCACACCATAAAGATGGTGGACGTGGAAGAAAAACATACAGATCTTTTAAAATCATTTGGACCCAAGAAAGTTCAGCTACCACAGTAGCTAAAGCACGGTATGCAGCTTCGGTTGACGATTGGGCAACAGTGGTTTGCTTCTTAGAAGACCACGAGATAGGATTGAAACCCAAAAATATACACATACCAGATGTTGATTTTTTGTCCAATAGGTCGCCAGCCCAATCCGCATCACTATACGCATCAAGATGAAGAAATCTCTTCGTAAGGAAGATGCCATTATCCAACGTACCTTTTAGATATCGCGGAATGTGTTTGGTTGCACTAAAATGCTGATCTATAGTGCAGACATAAAATGAGCAATATGGTTAATAGAAAATGTGATATCCGGCCTAGTAAATGTTAAATACTGTAAGGCACCAACGAGGCTACGGAAAGGAGTAGGATCCGAGAGAAGAAAACCATCAGTTTTGCATAGTTTGACTAGAGACGAAGGCGTTTTACAGGGCTTACAGTCTGTCATATTATATTTTTGAAGTAAATCAGTCACATATTTAGGCTGATTAACCAAAAATCCATTGGGTCGGTAATTGATTTGTAAGCCCAAAAAATAATGAAGACGGCCTAAGTTTTTGAACTCAAATTGGCATTGTAATTGTTGTATAATATGTGTTATAGTGGAAGGACTGTTCCCAGTTAGGATAATATCATCCACATATAAAAGTAAAACAATGACAGTTGATTGATTCTTGAACACAAATAAAGAGGAATCAGCCTGTGAAGCAATAAAATCCAGTTCTTGAAGATAAGTGTTGAATCTCTCAAACCAAGCCCTAGGGGCCTATTTCAGGCCATAAAGAGCTTTATAGAGTTTACAAACAAACTGAGGATGACGAGAATCAATGAATCCCTGAGGTTAGGCCATATAAACATCTTCTTTGAGTAGACCATGAAGGAAAGCATTACTTACATTGAGTTGATGTAAAGGCCAGTTAAACTGGGCAGCAAGAGACAGTATAATTCTGACAGTGGTGAGTTTAGCAACAGGACTAAACGTTTCATCGTAATCAAGACCATGTTGTTGATGAAAGCCTTTAGCAACTAACCTAGCTTTGTAACGAGAAACTGACCCATCCAGATTCCTTTTTATTTTGAAAACCCATTTACAGCCTACAACATTTTTATTGCAAGGAACTAAAGACCAAGTGCCTTATTTGTGAAGCGCATAAAATTCTTCTTGCATAGCTTGTACCCATTGTAGATGTTTGGAAGCTATAGATTAGGACAGAGGTTCTTGATCTCGAAAATCAGGTAGCGAAGAAGAAAGAATAGTAGTGAACACTTTCTTTTTAACAATACCATATTTGGATCTGGTCTGCATAGAGTGCTTGTTCGAAGGAATAGAAGTGGAAAGAGGTATTTGAGTATCTAAGGAAGGTGGTGAAGTAAGCATGGGTGGTGGTAAATGATCCAAAGATGGGGTGGGATTAACCACTGGTGGTGATGGTGTTGGATTAACCACTGTTGGAGAAGATTGAGACCTTGTACTTCTAGTTGAGCGAGGGCAATGATCAAGGAGGAGTAATGGGGATAACCAAGATTGATTTTGGGAAGCTGGAGTAGGAGAGGCGTTTGCAGAAGACATCTTAAAAGGGAAAGCTGTTTCAACAAAATAAACATGTCTGGAAGTAAAGATTCGATTTGATTGAGGATCGGGACAAAATACCCTTTTTGACCAGATGGATAGCCTAAAAAGACACAATTTGGGTTTTTGGTTGTAACTTATGGGTATTATAAGGTGTGAGTAGTGGATAGCAAGCACAACCAAAGATTTTGAGAGTAGAATAATTTGGATCACATTGAAATAATGTGAGGAATGGTGAGTTGAGTTGACGATTAAAGGTTGGAAGGCGGTTTATCAAATAGACATCTCTGCCGAAAACAAAATGCCAAAATTTTAGAGGAACAACTGAATCAAAAAAATAGGGCTAGAGCAGTAGACACAATGTGTCTATGTTTACGTTCGGCTGTGCCATTTTGTTGGAGAGTGTGTAGACATGAAGACTGATGGATGATTCCATGAGTGACAAACAACTGTTTAAAACTAGAATTCATATACTTCCCTCCACAGTTACTTTTGAAAGCTTTAATAGTAGTAGAAAACTGATTTTTAACTAAATTCTTGAAGTGACAAAACACTGAAAAAACCTCAGACTTTAACTTCAAAGGATAAAACCATGTAAACTTAGAGAAATCATCCACAAAATCACATAGTATCGATGTCTATGTGTTGATGTAACAGGTGTTGGTCCACACACATCACTATGGATGAGTTGAAGTGGTGCAGTGGTGTGAGAACTAGCTATTGTGAAAGGAAGTTGAGTTAAATTTCCTTGAAGGCATGGTTCACATGTTTAGGATGGAGACTTGGCAGTGTGTGGCATATGTAAAAATCACTTAGAACATGAGCCAAAATCTTGTTATTTGGATGTCCCAATCTTGAATGGAAGGTTTTATGTTGACTACAAACACTTATATTTGTAGATGCAGAACCAGTTGTAAGCGCAGAAAAATCAGGTGCAAAAGTTACAGTTTCATATGTAGAAAAACCAGTAGTAGAAAAAATATTTGCAGAACTGCCAGTTGCAGATGTAGATGTAGGAAAAGGGCCATGTCTAGAAACTGCAGAGGCAGCAGAATGTCCAGTTTGTGAAGTTTTGATGGGATATAAGCCATCTCTACTCAGACCTCTGTGAAGAATCCTCCCTGTCGACTTGTCCTGGATGAGGAATTGAAGGGCATAAAAAATAAACTGACAATTATTGTCAGCACAAAACTTCTAGACTAACAAAAGATTAGAAGCAATAAATGGAACTCAGAGGACATTGTGTAGCTTAAAGGAATGAGAAGGTGTTGATAAGGAAGTATAACCAATATGAGATATTGGTAGTGTTTGACCATTCCCAACTGAGACCATGTCAGAACCTGTTTATTCTTCAGCAAACTTCAAGTTGGACTGATTAGATTGAAGATGATTAGTAGCACCAGTATCAGTAATCCAAAAAGTATTAGGATCCTGATTATGTGTGAAACTGTGAACATCAGTGGCGGCTAGTTTAGGTGGTGGTCTTTTTCATTGATAAGCAAAATTAGCTCGATGATAGCAATAAAGAGCTGAGTGTCCATGTCTCTCACATATTTGACAAATAGGTTTTGGATTCTGACTGTGTACGTAAGCAGGTCTAAAATTCTGTGAAGTGTTAAAATGCCTTCCTTGACCTCTGCCATTATTATTTCTACCTCTTCCTCTTGAATTTGAAGAACCTCTAAAGTTGGTTGTGGCTGCCATAGCCATTGTGTGGACTGTATACGACGATGAGTGAACAGATTCTTGAATTGTGGATTCCTCAGCATGTAATAAGACATGGAGTTTCTCTAGTGTGACAGGATCAGATCGGGTCCTAATAGCAGACTTAAAGGGATTATATTCACTAGGCAGCCCCCTAATTGCTATATGCAAAATCTCTTCATCATCAATCTGAACTAAGACTGCTGAAAGCTTATCTCGAATTTCTTTAATTATTTTCATATAGGTTTCAATGGAATCACTACCTTTCTTAATGCTATGGAGTTCTGATTTTAAGGTCAGAACATTAGACCTCGAGGATGAAGTAAATCGCTTTTCCAGAGTGGACCATACTCCATGTGAAGTCGTTTGACCTATTACTAGTGAGATGACAGAAAATGATAAAGTTGAATTTATTAGGGCTATAAGAGCCTGGTCCTGAATTTTCCATTGTTGAAACATGGGACTCTCATTATTTGTAATATCTCCCTTATTATTCCTAAGGAATTGCTCTGGACACAAGACAGTGCCATCCACATAGCCAAAAAGCGAATATGTATGTAACATAGACGATACCAGATACTTCAAGATGATGTAATTTGACAAGTCAAGTTTGACAGAAACTAGGTTGGAGATATTGGACAGAAGACATATCGGAGTGCGAGTTACCGTATGTCCTTGTGAAGTGCCTTCATTACTTTCAGTTAGACTGATTGAAGCAGAAGCCATGAGTCACTTGAGTTAAGTGATGAACCAGAACTTGAGATCCAGAAACTTGAACCAGGAACTGAAATCGGACCGGGCTGGACTGAGTCGAACTGGGATTTGAATTAGGACTGAGCCGAACCGGGATTGAGTCGAACCGGGGCTGAGCCGAACCGGGATTTGAATCGCTGAAGTACCGGAAGTTTGAACCAGATGTCTGAACCGGATACCCGACCGCACTGAATCTAAACTGTCCGAACCGAACAGAAGGCTTCAACCCGAAAGCTTCAACCCGAAAGCTTCAACTAATGAGCACGAACACTTGAATACTTGAACACTCGAATTAAAATGTAGATCTAGAAGACAGATCCATCGATGGATCTTGAAAAAGTATATACATATCTTGAAGCACAAAGACTGAATTTCGTGGATTTAAGAAACAAAACGAAAAAAATACCAAAATGCCAAAGAACCCTAGAACTCGACGAAGAACCCTAGATCTGAAAGATTATGATAGACCTAGACAAATCGATATGAAAAGATCTTCAAATACGTATAAACTGAAAAATATTGAAAGCATGTTGACAGATCTCAAACATGAAACAACAAATCTGACGCCAAAAAGAGAAAGAGAGAAACCCTAGAACTCGACGAGGAAATTGACGAAGAACTCGACCACTGTTGGATCGAACACATACCTAGAGATGGATCGTTACTCGATGGAGCTTTACAGTTGCTCTGATACCATGAAAGATTTTGAGCTTTGTCATTCTCTCAAAACAGATTGACCAAAAGCATGGAGAGAAAGCGATTGTAGAGCCACAGTGAAAAACGAAAAATGATTCTTCTTATTACACAACAAACACACCTTTACACAATATATCTGATTACGTAAAAATAAGAAAATAGAAATTACAAAAATGCCCTTAAGAAGAAATGCCTAAACTATCCTTATCATCACATGGAAATGCCTAAACTGTCCTTGTATCTTTTATTTGGGATCAAAACCACCCTTATATCTTAACAAGGCGGACCTTCAGCAATAGCAAGTTTGTGGTGATCCAGAAAACAAAAGATCTTCAGACACAAATCTGCCGACAATCCCTCCATCTCTTCTCTTCCCACATCACGAAATGAGAAACTCCAAATTTGCAGAGCCAGAGAGAGAGAGAGAGAGAGAGAGAGAGAGAGAGAGATCCTGACTTTCCAGTTTCCTCGTTCCTTCTAGCAAGCGGTTTTGTTGTTTCAGTGCAAAGGAAAAATGCATGTGCGTAGGAAATCAAAGTGTACTCGCCGTTCTGTCCTTTGATGAAGCGATTGTATCCACGTGTTAGATGAACAAAGCGAGTATAGAATCGAAGTCCCCAGGTATTGTCCGCAGCCGACAGATCAACTTAGAAAAAGAAACTTAAAGAAACTTGCAAGGAAAAAAAGAAACTTTGTTGGCCCAAGGGTTATTCAATCAAACTCCTTTTGTTGTTTTGACTTATAACAACACATTGATATTGTATTTACTAATATTTGAGTTGTATTAGTAAGTTATT
>JAULLH010562583.1:0-10335 GCA_035668455.1 Sarracenia alabamensis | reverse complement strand
CCCCCAAGGGCCAAAACCCCCCCCCCCCCCCCCCCCCTCAAAAAAAAAATACCCTTCTAAATCGACGTAGGAAAAGACATAATGGTTGAATGATACGATCAGTAGATATCGGAAAGTATCAGCCGATGCATTGGTAAATATCGGTTACATCGGTATCGGAAGTCCAAAATCCCGATACGTATTGGCCGATACGATATGTAAGGGCCAATAAAATAGGTAACAACTGATATTTAAAACCTTGCCTCAAGTGCTGACCGGTCAGTCTTCCCCCGGTTCCGCTTAAAATAGATGCCATGTTCATGCATTTTCAATCATAAGAAAAGCAGTTAAGTCTGTCTTTTCAAGCGAATTTGGGTATACATAGCACACATTGATTGTAAAACACAAAATAACGCAGAAGAGGTTGCATTGAAAGAAAGATCAGATATATGAAAAATATATGGAATATGGAGTCATGCCCTTGACAATCCAAAGCAACTTGATGTTGCAATATCAACACCATTCATAATACCAGGATTTAAACCCCTGCTCTAACTAAAAAAGTTCTCCAGCTACGTTCTTCATCAAGCCCTTGATCTGTGAAACATCAACAGCAAAAATAAATTCTACCAAATTCAATGTTGATAAAAACTACAGAATTTTTTTTTAATCCATGAGAAACAAGCAACATTACAGAATTTTATTGAAGCCACTCAGAGTACACTAAAAGCTACTGCAAAATTAAAGAGCTTCAAAGACAAATAGATGGATAGAAGTTAGAATGAAATAATTATACCTGCTTTGCTGAAAGGCCAATGTCCTTCAAATCATCAAGCTGCAACGTTGAACAAAGCTACATGAATTATGGGTTCTAGAAAACTAAATTTGAATAATTCATATATCTTTACGAAAATGATGATAAATTTTGACGGCCAGAGCATTCTCTCTCTTCAGATTCATCAAATATCTCGTATTGTTAAACCTACTTACATCCTTGAATGGTTCAGGTGATTCTTCACGAAGTTCCAAGTATATAGGTTGCTCTCTTTTCTCCAATACCCTATACAAACACCGATGACCGAACTGAGATTTAGTATGATATAATGAAACTAGGAAGTAGGAACTACATTAATAGTAGGTTTCTTGAAAATGGTGCATATCCGTACTCCTTTCAAGTCTTCCCTGTAAATTACAAGAAAAGACAATTAGTTTCAGTTCATGAAAAAAGGGACAGAAAAATGAGAGATAAAAACTGTGTATATCTTAAACAAACTACAAAAATTTGACATTGGTGCTTTTTTCCCCTAATCAATTACAACTCCATGGTTTTCTGATGCTAAAATTTGTTACTTCAAACATTTTCCATTAAATTGAACTCCAAATAATTGTAGTTATAACCAACTATGATAGTTCTGCAAATCCAAAAAAAAAATACAAAGCAATTTATAGAAGCAGTCTAGACTGACTTCTTTGTATGCTTATTCTTTACATGAAAAAATATGTTCTTTCTCTTGATGTATTTTGTGCAGTCCATAAGATTTTCAAGTGATCAGTATATTATCAAAGTAAAATCTATTGAATAGGAAATAAATATAAAAGAACAGAGTACTTAAAAGGTTCCTATTGCTTGAAGGTTCAAAAACACTTGGGTAAATAAATCCAATATCATCTGATTTAAAAGTAATCAGTTATGAAGAATTAAATGAAAATAAAAGAAAGAATTTACTCACTTGCTAGCAGTATTTAGCAACCTAAGATACTCCTGAACCAAGGATTACTGCAACAAACAATATAAGCTTTGCAATGTGACAGAACGAATAACATGGGATTATACAGGAAATATGGAAGAAATTTTTAACCTTCAATCTTGAATTGAGTGCACTGAATGTCTCTGAATGGCAATTTGCAATCTCCCAATTTTCTTTTACCCTTAAACCTTGTCCAGTGACGGGAGTTTTTGGTTCAACAATATCAGCAGAAACCACTAGTTCACTAGATGGAGTAAATGTCTCGCATGGTATCTTCATCTGTATTGGAGACGAATAATATAGACTTCAAGTTGTTTGATAAATCCTGCAATCTTGCACTTAGTGGTGGAGATTGATCTTCACTTGTTGGCAAACTTTTGTTCTCTTTTTCTATGTTATCACCTTTAAATCAAAGTAAAAGAAAGTGAAACAATATCAAAATCATGTCTACATTCTTAGAATTGAGCTTTTAGGGTATGCATATGCCTACCATCTTCCAAATAAGTTGAAGCTTTAATGTTCTTATCAACTGTAAGAGTAACTTCTGAAGGATTGATCTCACTGTACAACAAAAAATCCTGAAAACAAAATCACCCTAGTAAGTATATAACATTGCCATGATCTAGAAGGAAACAACATTGAAGTTTCATGTCCAAAAAATAAAATCTAGCCTTGGTATCAGATGGTATCTTGGTGAAGTTAATATGTGTGGTTAAATTATTGTAATGTTATCAAGCTTCTATCGGGATGCTTTATTACCTTTTCTTCTTCTGGTTTTGTGTCCGTGGGAGCATTTAGTAATGAAGTTTCCTGCATTCAAATATTGATTACGTTCATTGAGCTCTTTCAAGTCCTCATCATGTAACTAAAACAAGACCACTCATATAATTTTTAACTAGCGTAGCTAAAAAGCATATGAAATGATATTTTTCCATTTGAGGATGAACATGTATATCATCAACTAAATGCTATTACGTATTCATGCTCTTTAAAGTCTTTATGGTCCAACTGAAACAAAATTTCTCATCCCTCAGAAAAAAGCATTTAATATATATGTCTCCAGTGGAGAGTGATTCTATAAATCCTCAACTAAATATCAGCACAAATTCATAGAGAACTTTTTAAGCATCAACTGCACATACCTCTTCTTGTTAACATGGTACAATGGCTGAGCTGATATCCGATAGGAATCTTGACTGAAAAACCGAAGCTATATTTGATGGGGATTTTTCCTACATTAGATTTTTCACAATTAGCGGTGTCATAGGAAAGTCTTAAAATAGATAGCTGATGTTAACCAAACCCAAGGACGTATGATTATACGACTTAAGGAAGGTTCAATTGTATCCTAACCCGTTTTGAATGACATTTCTATAATGTATGCTTTCGTTGACATTTTTGATAGGTTTTTGAATACCACAAAATTCCAACTATGCAATATGGTAGAATCAGTCACAGAACCTGTGGGCAGCTGTTTACCCTGCGACGGATGTCAACGGTGGATGAAAATTCTAATTCAAATCGACTAATGTCGATTAATTACTACATTCATGGGAGCCCGTCTGATCATTTTCTACTTTTTTTTTTCCTTTAAATTTCTGCAAGTTGAACCCCCTTTTTGAAGCCTAAAAAGAAAGAACCGTTAAAGACAAACTAAGGACCGAACAAGCTTTTCTTATTTTTGTTTGAATCTGTTTGCATCCTCCCCTATAAGAGTCGGGCCTTTTGTAACCAACCTTTCTTTCTTCCTCTCTACATGATCTTGATTCACTTTTGGGTCTAAGCTGGGATCGCTAGCCAACCTTTCGTAAACTCCTCTCATTTTCTCCTTCACGTCTTTTATGAACTTCTCCTCCTCTTCTTTGATATCTTCTTCTGTAGAGAGTCAACACCAACTCTCTCCAATTCTGCCCAATAATCTAGAGAGAGTCTAGAGAAGTTTGAAAATTTCTAGAATGTTGAAGGTTCTAGAGAATTCTAGAACATAGAATAATCTTGAAGAGGTCTAGAGAAGTCCAAAGATATTTGGAAGGTTCAGAGTATTCTAGAAAATCATAAAAGAAGTCGTTATGTACTCGAGTACGGTAGAGAACTCTAGAATATGATAAAGAGGACATATCATAGATATCTGCTACGAGTATTCTCAAAGTTTGATAATAGTTTTCAGATCAAAATAATTTTGACCATCCATTAAGAAGTAGGATGCTTATATAAATGGATGATAGAAGGGTAAAAGAACTACCACCTAAAGATGGCACGAAAGAATTTCAAGTGTCTTAGTACCAGAAAGTGTAAGCGAGTAGAGTGTCTTGAGTGGTGGTAAAATTATGTGTTTGATTAATATAAACATTGTATATTCTACGAGGATCTCAAAGTTTGATAATAGTTTTCGAATCAAAATAATCTTGACCATCCATTAAGAAGAAGGATGCTTGTATAAATGGATGATAAAGGGTAAGAGAACTACCACCTAAAGATTAGGTGTATTTGATTAATATTAACATTGTATATTCTATGAGGGTCTCTGCCCCCTCCTCGGGAAACAAAAAATGGAGGAAAAAACAACATGACTTGAATAAAGAGCCTAACAACACGGTCCAAAATGCTTAAACTCAAGTTACTAGTAGTAGTCGCAAGGCTCATTATATACTAGACTTAATTTTAATCTTCCACTAATGTGGGATGTGGTATTACAATATCCCCTACCTAAAAAAGCGACGTTCTCGTCGCGTGGCCCAAATTTTTCACTTGGTTAGGATGTTGATAGTAGCCCTTTAGCAGACACAAACTAGCCCATTAGCGTACGAAAGGTATCCAACCTTGGGGCTTCTACCCCTCTCCAGAACTTTTACTCCTCTATCCACACCGTCATGGAGCCCGTCACGAGAACCAAGGTTGGCTTTGATATCATTTGTAATGATCCAAGTGAACCATTGGCTTAATAACTTAAACAAAGAGGCTAACAATATAGCCCAAAATGCTTAAATCCAAGTTACTAGTAGTAGCCCACAATGTTCATTATATAACAGACTTAGTTTCAATCTCCCACCGATGGGGGATGGGGTATCTCATGTTTAGAACTCGACAACTTATTTCCTTCATCTAAGAGCTTCCTTCAAGTGGAAAGAAGCAAATGTCACTAGATATGTAAGAACAATAGAGTTTGGATTAAAGTATATGATAAAAACGATAACGCAATACCTTCCCTTTCCCAGAAAATTGTTGTTTTTTCCAGATAAATATGCTCTGGAGCTAGTTAGTTTCTTCACAGTAGCCGAAAGAGTACCAAGCTTTCCTTTGTTTAATGAATGAAGTACCCTTGGTTTAGCTGAAATTTTACTTATCTTCATGGAGTTCTTAAAAACTCGATCAACTCCTTGGCATGATCTAGAAGCTAAACTTGTTGTGTTGATTGTGTCTTGGCAAAACAATGGATTCTACATTTGAGAAATTTGAACTACTGTTATAAGAAACAAAATCCACAAACTAGAAAGCTTCGTTTAGATATCAACAGCCTTACCAAGCAGGTCAATATCAATACATGATTTGTTCCAACGAATGAATCCTCGTAGCCTGATAAGATTGCAAACAATAACAAATTATATGTATACATAAACAATACGTGAACATACTATTAGGGTTTTGTTACAAGTTTAGGAATTAAGAACCTGCTAAATCAACAAAATTTATCTTGCCCAAAAGCTTAGTATTTGAGCATTGATTGTTACATAGAATGCGTATTATCAAACCCTTGTGGCTTCTTCTCAGCAGCTGAAATGGCACTTTTTGCGTGGCTCAACGCGAAGTACACTCGTTGAAGTATAACTTGTGAAATTTAGAAACTGATTTCACCACGACCTAGAACAGAGAAGTGAAATAAGTAATATTCCACACTACACAGTACAAAAAGACCTCAATATTGCAAGTGTTATCAAGTTGTAAAAAAAGAAGTATAAAAAAGAAAAGAAAAGAATATTAAAGATATCAAATAACTTGCCTGAGAGAGCCCTTTAAGCTTAATTTTTCCGTTGGCATCTTCCAATACTTGAACTTTCCGGTCGTGTAGGGTCGAGGATGTCATAAACATGTTCCTGAATTAACTCATAGAAAGATACAGCAACTGACTTTTCAATGTCCTCAGCCATTGAGAGAACTTCAGCAATTGCTTAGTGCTGCCAATCCTTGTTTCTCCTCGGTATCCTTTGGTTCAAAAAATGATAAAGTTTAAGCCAAATCACGATTATCGACGAAAATACCGATAAATGTCAAAAGCAACTCAATAAATAAGTATATAAATAAATAATCTCACTTGAATTGTGTAGGTTTTTCCACTGCCTCTGGCTCCATACGCAATAATCGAATTGTTTTGACCATCAAAATCCCTTGAAATCAGGGGTTTTATCTCCCTTGATATCAGACCATTGTCTTCTTTCTGTTCATAGCAGTAATCCACTTTGTACACGTCTTTGTGACTACGAATCAAGAAATTACTCAGGTTATATAAAATTCAAGCAAACAAGAGAAAACTAAACAGAGTATTACATATACGGAGTTTGAAGAAACAATCACAGGTTTTTATATAAGAAACGGAAAACTTATAAGATCATAAAGCGGGAACAATTAACTTCATACACAAAAGCACAAATATCCACACATTGAAATCAGTCATATGTAATAATCGATTAAGAATCTGTGACTTTTTGACCCCTAAACCAAAAATCTCATACAAGAAATCAAAATTGAGGTTATGAGGATTTCGCATTCCTCTCTGATCGCAGAAGTGTATATAACTATCTCTCTTCAATTGTTAATTCGATTATAATTCTACGACACAGGAATAAAAATACCTGGTCGATGCGTTTCCGAAGCAAATCTTCACCTTTTCAGATGAAACATCTTCGGATGGCTTTTGGACGGAGATCCAAGGCGCTGAATCTTCATTCAAAGATTCAGCTTCTTGATCTGTAAAACCACGGATTCTGGCTACAATTCAGACTTGCGAGACGAATTTGAGCACGAACTAGGTGTGATATGATGTGTCCGTTGTCGACGAAGCCATGGATAATTCAAAAGTATGAAAATGGACTGAGGTGATATATAAGAGGAGATGGATAGTAGAGAGAGATGACGAATCGTTTATGATTTTCTCGGTGAGTAATAGCCGTTAGGTTTCTTAGGTTTAAAATTTGTGTTTTGGGCGCTCTTCCGACGCTCTGTCAAGTGTGTGACACAAGGATTATGCAAAGGGTATTGTCGTCAATATACATGGAGCGGTCAGAAGTCTTTTCGATTCAAACTACGACCTTAAATGTCATTTATTTTGTTTATTTTTGTTTTTTTAAAATATTTTTTTAACTAAAGCTCTATTTGTTTTGAGGAAAAATATTTTCAATAGAAAATATTTTTTTCGAAAATAATCTTTTAAAAAATATTTTTTATGTGTTTTATTGCAACACTAAAAATTACGATTTTAATAGATGTTGTAGTGTTCAAATTGATGAAAATGATGGTCATTGTGGCAGTGATCCCGGATCCTGAACACCTGGGACCTTAAAATTTCATAAAATGATTTACGTCTTTTTAAACTGATTTTATTCAACCAAACATTCAAAAAAAGGATAAAATATTTATGTTTTTACTTTACCGAATTGTCATGAACTTAAAAAGTAAAAAGTTGTTTAAAAGATGAAAAAAGTTCACTAAATACAAAAGCAAGCAATATAAAATTTGGTTTATTAGCTTGTTTTAACTTATTTTTCTCCTATCTTTTTATTTTATATTTTGATCAATTTTTTATTTTTCAATTCGTCTTAATAAGAGGATTAAGTTGACTAAATAATGAAAAAAATCATTAAAAATAAAAATAAGTAGCATCAAATAAGTAATCCTCTCAAACAGAGGTCCGGGAATAAGTAGCTCGATAAACCAAATCATAAGACGCATGACCTCTCCATCATTTTGATCGGGCAACTGCTTGCCTAAGTCCAACGGATGATTTATAAAAAAATTCGGCCAACACCTGTCCTTTGTAGGAAGACCGGGTAAGTAAGATGACCATAGCGATTGCCCCTAACATAATGGTAGCCCCGTAGGTGTACTTTTGTTCATTAAGGTCGACTTCATTCTGTCCTAAAGCACTCTTCAGGTCCGTATTTTGCACGGCAGACTGTGCATTTGCATTAACGTTAAGCGGGTCGAATGCTGACCCCTGAGAATACGGGTTCGATTTCAGTGATGAGAGAGATGGTTTTGATGATGTTTGATCAACTTCGGGAAAAAAGAGAATGACCAGGAATGAGATCTACACCATTGCCTACTACTTCAATTCATCTAAAAACGGCCTTAGTGGCGCACTAATCCACTTTGCTCCCACCCAGCTTTCCAGATGCAATTGATTCATAACCTGCACCTGCAGGAAAAATTTCAGCCTTCGAAACACCGGTATCAGGATCTTAACCAATTTCTTCTTTTCCCCCCTCAAGATGAACGGCTAGGAGCAGTAGCGTAAATCCCACCTATTCTCCTCCACGAAAGATGATAAAATTTAAAAACCCGGATCAGTTTCTCCTTTTGTTTGAGAGATTATATTAACCACCGACGGATACAAAAGAAGCAGGAAAGCTGTAATCAGAACTCCTTAGTCCACTCGTAGATCCTAGTCCGACTTCATACCCATTAGCGGAACCTGCTTATCCTTCTATCGGTTAATTCGAACAACCAGTCCATGCCCTGGACTGGGCCAGGACATCTCCTTTCGTCACTTCCATTCGATGAAGAGCTTTTGTAAGCAGGAATTTCACAAGTGATGGCCTTAGCAACTTCAAATCACATCTCTTGCCCTAGTCCCGAAAGAACTCAACGGCTACGGCAACTGATGTGCTCAATTGATCCACTCCTGACGCGGCTAGTTGCTCACAAATCCATACTCCCCCAACCCCAATCTGCTGTCATTCGTTCGAAAACTCTCTGCTACTTGGCCACCAACTGCAAGTTGCCAAAGGCTTCAATGTTAGGAATTCCTAGCGCCTTGGCTATTCGGATAGGATGAAGGCCTCGTACTTTTTCGGTTATTCGTTCAATCTTCGCTCGATTGTCATGCGAATGACAAAAAATTGTCAGCTCGCACTCCCGCACCATTGTTAAATAGGCAACTAAGTCAATCAAAGAAAAGCTTCCACACTGAAACAACTTCCTCTTCCGCATTCGCCCCTACTCGAAAAAGGGCGCAATATCGATTTGCTCGATCAAGGACATGCTAGCGATAAGCCTACTCGCTCGAGGCCATGCACGACTATCAGCTTTGGCCTTGCACTCGCTTCCATACGCTCGCTTTCAATCTCGTGTTCGTATCGTCCAGTGCTCGAGTGATCATAAGCGGAGTTGAAAGACACCTGTTTAGACATGGCTGGTAACTCAAACATGTTCATCATACGAGGGACGAGCGTAAGGACTTCTTGTTAAAGAATAGATCAGTGAATCTAGTGTTCAGTAAACCGTTACCCCGATTTTCCAATGAAAACGTCCGCAGATCTGATCTTAGGACCGTTATGAACAGGCACAGTCCTCCGCAACAGTCGACCCTCCTTGGTCGGTCCAACTGTTGATCCTTCCAACGGACTGTCCAATCTCCTGCCTCTCTGCAACTCATCTTGTCCAAAGACCACTGACTTTCTGTGGACAAAAGAAGCAGAATTCTGTCTAAACGGGCAGGCAAGGATTACATGTAAGAAAAATAGAAGGGCGAATCGATTGCAATCCTTCGCACTTTAGGATCGTCTTATTTTGTCTACTCTTTCACTTAGATTTGTTCACGGGTAGCAATTTTACTTCCATATCCTCTAAACAGAACCATTCTCTATAAGTGAACTCGTAAGGAAGTCGATCTTCTCCCGAGAAAGGACTTCCCATTATACTTGAAGACCTATGTATCAATCCCCCCTCTCAACTTAACACCTTACTAACCTCTTGAACGGCGATTGACGGCTAAGCAACCAAGCTACAGAGGATCTTCCATCTCAAGCAACAGACTCAAATAGGTCTACTTAAGCTCACTCTAGTTTAGAAAGTCTAGCCATATTGAGAAGCCCCATCGGAGGATAAAACTAGAGTACGGATCAGGATATCCAGGCTTGGGGCATAAGTCAATCTACGGGAGTTCTCATTACAGGGGAGGTGATACCTAAATAGAGAAGATGACTCACTTCATTTTTCTTTATGTTTGCCCCAGCTTTAAGAATGATTTTGGATCATTCACACGGGACTTATTATGTTAATTGAGAGTTCCTTTGGTTTGTGGTTTGATTGACCCTTGAGCACGAATTCTGTTCAGAGCAAGACAAGAAAAGACAAGACATGAGACAACTAAGGCAGTGCTTGATTCGCTACCTGACCCATCATATCATAATTGCGTTATCGATGGGAAGAGTCATTCCTTCTGATAGAGGAGAAATAAAGGTTCGTTATAGAGGTGAGGAGTATGAGTCTCGTAATCGGGAGCCAGATCTGTATCGTACCCCATAAGCTACATAAATTGTTGATAGCATTCATTCCCCGGGTTACTTAATTCCCTAAACTAAGAAGAAGGCGAAGCGGAAGGAAGAAGCTTAAT